>WBNO01017169.1:387949-406446 GCA_013400575.1 Peucedramus taeniatus | reverse complement strand
TTTCTATTGATATTATTTATGTATATTTATAAATATGATATATATTTATATAAATACTATATATTTCTAGTATTTATAGTGTTTATATTGATATTATTTATGTTTATTTACACACTGTTCAGGGCATTCCCATGCTCTTCTGCTGGCTTTCCTAGGTGTGATTTCCCAGGAAATTGTGTGGAAAGGGATAAACTTGGATGGCTGGTGAAGCCCTTTGCTCAACTCCTGATGGTCATGATATCCAGCAGAAACAATTAGACAGAAAACTGTTGTTATTTCATATCATCCTGGTTTTTTTTTTCTCCAAATGCAGGGCTTCAGAAGCGTGGGAAAGGCAGAATCAGCTGAGGAAAGTAAGAAAAGATGGAAAAACACAGCTTTGGGTTATTTTATGGATTTCCTCTCTCCTGCTCTCCAGATCCTCATGTGCTGACAGGTCCTATTTTCATTGGCCAAAAAGCCTTTTTTTTTTCTTTTTTCCCCCCAGATTTATCATCACCCAACTGCCTGGACATTCTTACACTTGTGCTCATCAGTCCTGGGGTTTGCCAATAACTTAAGCACAAATGATCAGTATTAATATGAAAATAAAGTTATCCCCCATCCCAAACATAAACATCAGCAGTAATTAAATTGTACCTAAAATTAATCCAAATCTTACCCAAAGCTTGGGGGTTTATTTATTTTCTTCCTTTTTTTCTACCTTTTTTTCCTACATAATCTTTCCACTTCTCCCATTTCCCTGCCAGTGGAATTCAGCAGGGCTCAAACAGATTTATTTTGGGTTCACAGTTTCCCTCCTGTCTCTTAGACAGATATTCACATCCCTTTCCTTCCCCACTTATGCCCCGACCTGCCCTTTACCAATTCTGCTTAATTACAGCTGTGACTGATTGAGGGTGCCTTGGGAGGCATCTGAACCAAAAATCCAGAGATGTGGTTGAAATTCTTATTGCTTTCAGTAATTCATCTCCAGGTAGGAATTGGCTGAGGAATGGAGACTGGGAATAGGTTAAAAATATAATAAAATAAATAAAATATCATAGGATTATTCCTTTTTTTTTTTTAATTTTTTTTTTTTTCGTTCTCAAGCAGTTTTCCAAAAGAAATTATGTATTTAGATGAGGACCTATGTGTGGAGAGCTTTTCTTTTAAATTTTTTTTTTCTGCCTTTGCTCAATGATGGAGATAACTAATTTGACAAAAAAACATAATATCCCAAAATGGTTCTATAGCATCCTTACAAATGCACAAAATGCTCATTATTTGGGTCTCTAATTTTGTCTGTAGCTTTTGGCTACAGAAATATTATTAATAAGCTCCGTGTTGTGCATCTGCAGATGTTACAAGCTCTCTTTCCATGGGGAGTTTTATGGCCCACTAAATCCTCCTGCAAACACTCTCTCCACCACAAAGGTATAAAACCAGAAAAGTTAGATAAATCCATGCAGGCAGCTGAAGGAATATTGGTTATTTTAGGCAATATCTTGAACAGAGCAGGCACATCCCCAGCAAAAAATGTCCCCTCAGCTTTCCAAAAAGGGTCACAGCACGAGGCATTTATTACTGCCAGGGTCATCACGGCTGCCAAGACAGATTCCAAGGCACTCAGATTGCCACTATCAAATGTCATCTTTGATATAAAAATGTAAATTTCACAAGTATCTGTCGACTCTTTGTTATAATTTAATTACCAGAACGAGCAGTTCCAGGAGCAGGAGCTGCTCTCAGCACATGGAGAGGGAGGCAATTAAAAACTGCTGCTTCCAGCTCTGGGGCTGCTGCAGCTTCTCTCTGTTTTAACGAGTGTTTGGAGTGCTGTTCCCGCATGGAATTGGCCTCAAAACCTGCCTGGAACTGGAGTTTTTCCTCCTCAGGCTTAGCCTGGGTTGGTGACCTGCCTAGAACTGTAAATTATGGGCAGTGATGGGATGTGAGAGGCAGGAGCAGCTTCAGGGGGAACTTGGAGCTCTTTGCAGATTGTCTGAGAGGATTTCGTGGATTTTGGGCTCACCTCACCTGTGTTGGTAACCCTGAGCTGGCTGGAGTTATCCCTCACCTTGGCAGAGGTTCTCTGTCTACCCCCACATCAAATCTGGAGGTTGTTGTGAAGCGATACGCGGAATAAATAAACTCCACAACCAGGTTTAGTTATGCAGTGGGTGTGTGTGTCAGAGCCTGGCACAAGCGAGATAATTCTCGTGAAAACTCGTGCCCTGAGCCTGGGGCTGTCCCACAGCTTTATTCACAAAGGTGTTCCATGTGCAATCCATTGCACAACTTTCCCCTGCATATTCAACCCCTGGCCCCACCCGTCCTCTCCTCCTATGGCAATCAGATCCACGCCCTCCTGGCCATGCCTTGTTGGCTGTGGTGGTCACACGGGGGTCTCTGGTGGTCTCTGAGGCTGAAGATTTGTGGTCTTCCTCATGGCTGAACTTTTGAACTTTTCTCCTTTGCACATGTGCTTTTGGTCCCTCGGTCCTTATCTGGGTATTCCGTGATCTTAATGAGCTTGGAGACAGAGGGGTTTCTTTATCTGGGCTTTTTGTATCTCCTGATCTCCTCTTGGTATTGTTCTCTATGCAAGAAACCTCAGAATTTTGCATTTTCCTATGCCCTTTGTACCATGGCAGAGGTTTCTTAAGTAAAAAGGTTAAACTTCAACACATCTACAGACTAAACTTTAAATGCTCAATTCATATTGCGATTTCAAGTGAATTCCAAAATTTCTATTTCAGTTGTACACAGCAAACATTTCAGAAAGCTGCTTTGATTTATTTCCAGAGCCCAAAACTTCATTAAGGCTGCTAATACAGGTCTTCATTCCACCCCTTTAATCTTGGGAACTGTTCACCAGCCACGCATTTCTTCTTTTGTATTGCCCGGGCAGGGAAATAATGAAGAATTGATTTTGAAATCAGGAAACGTGTAAGCACTTAATAAATAAATAAAAATGTATCGAACCATCTCATGCAGGTGAAACTCGTCGGGGATTAGCAATGGAACTGATTTGTGGCCTGGATTCTGTCACTGCCTTTCCAGAGCCACTCACTTGATGAACAAAGTGATTGAGTCCTGGGTGCCAATTATGCCTTGTACTAGTTAGAGGGTTTTGTAGGTATTTTTTTCTCACCTATATACATTGTTTCATTTAGCTTTTGTAGGTTTTTATTAGTTTTTTTTTTTTAATATACATTATTTCATCAAATATGGGGCTTGCATTTTAGAACAGAAATACAAAAATGGTGCCTATTTTAGATTAAATTACAGCTGCACTTTTTCCAGCTTGCTTTTTCTGCTTCCCTGCAAGAGCCACGGGGTTGTTTTTTACAGGGTCAAAGTCACCTGCACTTATCCTCGATAATACATTTTTAAGATGGAGTGATTTAAAGTGTGGAGAGGTTTCTGGAGCTCAAATATTTGTCGGGTAGGGAGAAAAAAAAAACCACCCTTTACAATTTGTATTTGTGTTGCTCTGCCATATGCAGTAGATTATGCCCCTGAATGGTTTATGAAACGAAGCCAAACAAGTGGCAATAAAAGTGTGACACAGAAGAAGGGCCTAAGTGGCACCTGGCAGGAGCTGAGTGACAAAGTAGAATAAATGTGTGACATGTCCTGTAAATTTGTGACACTCGGTCAGAATCCGTGTGAGTCACAAAGCACCTGGGGCATGATAAAGTTTAACTGCTCCATTTCAATTCCACCCATTTGCTTTAGGATGTTTTATTAGGGGGATATTTCAGCAGTAGGTTTTTGAGCTCTAAATTAACGATTTAAAGCACGGGGCTTCAGGAAGTATCAAAAGACTGACTCCCTTAGATGTGAAAGATAGATTTAATCTCCAGGTATTTATAATTTTCCAGTTTTTTGGCACAACTGCAACTGGTGCTGAAAGCTTTCCAATGAGTAAGTGTCCCCTGGAAGCAAAGGAAAAGTTGTAAAATCCATGGCTCGGTTTGAGCCTTCTGTGAAATACTGAGCTGTGTGAAATGGTGAGAAACAAAACAGGGCACCAAGAAATAAAACAGAAATAGAGAAACAAAATAGAAATAGAGATAATAACCCAAAGAGAGGGAGGTATTTTGTTGCATTGTAGCAGATGAAAGTTGGGTGAAACCAGTGATTTGTGCAATCTGAGGGTGATTGGTGATCAAAGAAAGCAGCAATTGATCTGGTGATGACCTGCCTAGGAAAGGCTCCTCAGCCCTGCTGGATGCAGGTCCTGGGGTTGTTTAGAGGAGGGGATGAAGAACTGGCTGTGATTAACCAGCTCCTTCCCCCCCAAAAAACTGCAATCAGCTCCTGGAGCCCAGGGATGCACGGGAGGCTCCAGCAGGAAAAGCAGGGGATAGAGTGGCTGAGAAAATAGAAATCAAAAGGAAGGAGCTGCTTTAATTTCGGTGAGTGGGAAGTTGATTGATGTTGAGACAATAAACGCACCCCTGCAGCCAGGGACTGAAATGCAGGTATTGATGTGCTGCTCTGGAGATGAAACAGCTGGTGAGGGAGTGGGAAAGTGGAGGCTGAAGCCAATTTTATTGCTGTGCAAGGGTTGCTCTGCAACAAAACTCCTGCTGATTTTTGGAGGTCCCCCAAACCGCAAGAAAATGCACCCTGTGTGTGTCCTCACCACAACTGTACTGACAGGTTGCACAGAGAAATGAGAGCACTTCAATAAATCTGCTGCTGATTTCTTCTGAATTAATGTTGAATGCTTCTTCTCCCATTGTTTTCTCAGCTCAGGTGGTGCTGTCACCTGTAGCTGCTGTGGAACATCAACCTCACTCCCTGTGCTGGGCTGTTTATTCTGGGGGCTTTAATAATGTTGAGAAGGGCTGTTCCTCACGGGTATGGTTTTAATCCCATTTCAAATGTCTGGAGTCCTGTTTAATCTGAAAATGTGTGTGAAGGCAGGCAGGAATCCCACAGAGAGAATTCACCTGGAAGGATCACAAATCTGACCCAACACTTGTTAGTGCTCTAGAGTGAGAGACTCTTGTTTTGTTCCCTTTTAGCAGCACAGTCATTCTCCTCCACTTCTGGGTCGATTATTCACACAGTGTTAATAAAAATCTTCCTTAGATTAGCAGTGAGAATAAGTAGGATGATGTATGAACTGGTTGCATCACCAGGGTGGTGTAATATTGCAGAGACAGAATTTGGCTCAGTGCTGTTGGATCTGAAATCGTGGAAGCTGGTTGGGTATTCCAGGCATGGAAATGTCCCTGCACAGTTAAACGTGTGTGTGGCAGCAGCTCTGGCCACAGAGAGCAGCAGGCACAACTTTCCCAGGCATTGTCAATGGCAGATTTGGTGCTTGCCAGTACTATGTTACCTCTTTTATTTATAGTTTATTATATTTATATGTAAATATATATATTATATAAATATATAAATATATGTATAAATTAAAATACTATTATATTTGTAGTGATCAAATACTGCACAGGTACCTGTTAACTGAAAGGATATTTAAGCAAATAAACATCAGCCTCATTTAGGAAGAGAAACAGCACTGGAAAGATATTAGGTTTGTTCAAATTCATGGACAATATGCAGAGAATCCTCGTGGTTTTTTTTTCCTTTTATGGGGTCTATACACTTGGAATGCACCAAAGATAAGCAATATATTCTTTGTAAAGAGAATTGGTCTGTATTTCTGGGTCCTGGTGATTAAGTCATGCATCATGTCACAGGTGAGATTATGTTGTATGTTAAGCACTCACCAGTCATTGATTTCAAACAAGTGTCAGTAATTTATACCTAGGGATTGTGATGGGCAGGCAAATATCTGCTAATCTGTTTCCAAGCAAATAACCAGTTCTGAAAATTCCATCCCCAAAGAGATTTAATCATTAGAGCTGATGTAATTTGCATTAGGGGGAGAGGCAGATCTGCAAGCTGTCAGCAGAGCTGAGCTGGTGCTTCCGAATGCGCTTCCCCAGGGACAGGATGTACAGGCAAGAGAAAAGGACAGCAGGAGCAGCTCCTCTGCACACAGCTGATCTGGGAGAGCAGGAACAAACCATCTGCAGGAATTTCCAAAAGAAATGGAAATGAGGCATTAGTCAAGGAAACAAGCGTGGTCAGATTTTTTTTTTTTTTTTCTTTTTGGTATTATTACTATTTCATTATTGAGAGAATTCAAATGTATCTGGACTGTGTAAGGGGGAAGGAGGTGTGCTGGATCAGGGGGAGTGGGAGAAGGGGTGGGAAGGAGATCAGGACAGAGGGCAGGATCCCTGTGGAGGTAAAGGAGAGAAAGGGAGGAACAGAAAAGCTTCAGGATGGGAGGAAAATCTAAGCAACACTTTTTTTTGGGGGGAAAACCCCTAAACAAGATTTCTTGTAAGAGATAAAAAGCAGGGGAAGGTTTGCAGAGCAGGAGCTGGGAAGGATCAGCTGCTCCAGGAGTTATTTACTGTGGGCCCCACAGGGAAACAGAGAAGGTTCATGAAGAGCTGAGCTAATCCACTGTTGGAGATGCAACTGAACTTCAAACCAGCTCAGCAATCCAAGTTTTTGCAAGAGGTCTCAAACCCCAAGTGCAGCTCTGCTTCTCCTTCCAGCTCTTCCCCTGTTCTGCTTTCCAATATTTGGTTTTTTGGGCTGCTCCTTCTTGTCCTACCTTTAAGACTGAGCTCAGTTAATACCTGGATGTATTTACAACCCCTAAACCCATCCTGCCCGCCAGGAATCCCCCAGGGAATGTGGAGTGGGCTGTGCCCGTGGTGCATTGCCTGGAGATGGGGATTGCCATGGCAACTTGCACCTTTCCAAAGGCAGCGTCAGAGCCTGAGCAAAAGGAGTTTTGCAGAAGTGAAATGGAAAAAAAGATCTGAGACTCTGACATTTAAACATCAAAAATGAGTCCAAAATTTTCCTGGCCTGGGTTTCTCTTCCTTTGCTTTGAGAATAACCAAGTATTAAGTGCTTAATAAGTGGGGTTTTCATAGTTGAAAGGCTGGTAAATAAAGAGTTTTTAAAGCAGGTTTGGAATTCATTCGGGGCTAAACAGAAAAAGGATTTATTTGGGAATGGGCACTGCAAAATAGGAGCTGCTGACTCTTCCTGCTGCCCATTTAAAGGCAACCAGGTCACCAAATATTCATTGCCTCAGTTTCCCCAGCCATAAAATGGGCATGTAAAGCAGAGGAAAGGATGGAGATGATGTGGGAAGCTTTAGGAAATGGGCTGGGAAAGAAAGAGCAGCTGCATAATGGAATTTAAGCCCTTTCTTGTAGGAGAAAACTGAGAAATACCTGTTGGGCTACCCTCAGGTTGCTCAGGATGAGGAATCACGGGCAGGGAAAGCCTTTGGATGGAAAAAAACCCAGCCCTGCTTCCAAAAATGCTCCCAAAACATTGGGATAAATCAGAGATTTAATGTACTGCCAAGGAAAGCCTGAATTTTAAAAATTGTATGTGTCAAGCAGTTCTAAAAAACTCTTTTAAGAATATAACTGAGCAAATGATCAAAATCTTTTATTCTATTTGGGTTCACTTTCTCCAGAAAAAACCCCAAAATTCCTTGTGTTTTCCATACATGTTTTGAGAGCTTCGAATGGCATTTAAAAATATCAGTAAGATACAGGCTCTAGGCAAGTTTACTTTTCAACCACTTCTTGCTGTGGGAGAGTTTTTTATTGTTAATCTGTGCTTTTATTTTTTAAATAAAAATCCCTGAGGAGAGTGCAACCAATAGTGTTGAAAGTGATAAAAACATGAAACCAATCTGTCTGTGTGAAGATTTTCTGTGGAGGAACATATCTTTGGTACAGTGGTAGATGAATTTTTAATTTTTTTTTTTTTTTTTTTTTTTTTTTTTTTTTTTGTTATTAGGGGAAGAANGGAAAGGAAGGGAAAGGAAAGGAAAAGAAAGAGAAGGGACTTGGAGCAGCTTGGGACCTGGGACAGTGGAAGGTGTCCTTGCCCAGAGGAGGGGTGAGACTGGATGGGCTTTAAAATCCTTTCCACTCTAAACCATTCCATGATTCCACAATCCTGAGTGAACCCTGGATGTTTCACAAAGTTTGCTGTGTCCTTGCTTTCAATTCAAGAAATTCAAGCTACTGGTGAATGAGAAGAGCTTAGCCAATTTAGAAACATTTTGTACTTGATTCCTGGGAATTGTGGTTTCTCAGCAAGGGTCACAGGGTGCCCTTTATTCAGTGATCATGAGACAGGAGCAAATTGCTAAAAACAATTTTCAACTGAGAGTTCAACTGACAAAAAGCAAAAAAAGGCTGAGAAAGGAGGATCCCCCCAGCGCAGAAATTACTGCACACAAACCCCTGTATTTCACTGTAAAGATGCATTTCAAACCAATTCAGGGAGATGAAAGTTGGCAACTTTGCAATAAGCTGATTTTTCTCTCTTTTAAGTTAATGCATGATAGATCCAGCTCTGGGCTCGGAGCATTGGAACCCTTTTCTCTCTCCCTTTTCTCTCTCCCTTTTAAGTGGTGTTTTTTGAAAGGTACAATCAGCTACTTTTGTTGCAGCATCCCACCGTGTTCTTCCTCATGTGAGTAAAAATCAGTGGCTGACACAACTTCTTCTGGAAGTGGGAAATGGAAATGGAGCTGCTGCTTGCAGCTGCTGAGGAGGTTTTGTGAGGGTTCTTTTCAGAAAAGTCTGGAGTTTTGTCCCTTCAACTGCCATGGAAAATGAGTTTCAGGGGCCTAAAGTTTACACTTCAGTGCCTTGTTTTGATGTCACCTCTGAATTCTGAAGTGTGGTGAGTCCTGAGACTTTTGCAGAGGAGAAGTTGGGGGGTTTTCCACGTGGGAAGCTGCTCCTTTGGAAATCCAAGTTTCAGGAGGTGATGGTTGTGTTCACTTTAAACAAACAGGAATCTGGAAAGAAGATTCTTTCTAGAAGCTTTGATAGAGTTTAGGACTAATTTAAGAGGCTTCCCAGCAGACTCCCGAGCTGATTGTTAAAAAAAAATTTATAATTCCTAGATTTGCTCATGGAATATTCATGATTTTCATGGCTGGGCCCTTCAGATCTTGGACACTACTCAACACGTGAAGTTCCATCTCTCCTGGACCATAAAAGGGATTTGGATTAAGCCCTCCAGGAGAGTTTGGCAGACTCAGGGCTATCCATACCACCAGGTGTCCAGCCAACAGCAAAATATCCCTTCTAATGTCCCACAGCCTCTTCTGGGGGCAATCAATGGGTGGATAAATGGTCATTGGGGCTGCCTGGGAGAAAAACGGGGACAGATTCCTTCAAGGCAAGGAGGGACCCTCTGGAAAGGGCCAGCCCCAAAGTGTCATCACAAAAATCATGCTGAGCATTGAAAACAGCTTTGTTTTATTGGCTGCCTTTAATAAAAATACTTTTTAAAATTTAAATAATCAAAACACCTGTCAGGCATTTTAAGGACACTTGGAAAGAAAAGATCTCTTTGTCAGATCCTGAATGTTTGCCTCCAATCTGCCCATGTAAACTACAATTATAAAATCAGCTGGGCCTCAAAGACAAATAAAATAAATGGATATTTTACAGTATGTAAACTATTACGGAATGACCTTTTGGCTTTTAATTTCTCTGCCTGCTCTGGCAAGTTGCCATGAGTGAGCAAACATATTGATTAATTATTTTCAATGATATAAGAAAAAGGGCTGAAGGGCCATATTTCAGATAATGGCATCAGCATTAGCCTGGAATGATGGCAACTTCCTTGGCAGGTGGAGAAGTGAAATTAATCTCCTCTGCCAAACTGGACTGTATAAAGAATGAATTTTAAAAAATATATTGATTCCCTGTGGATTGCTTGTCAAGGAGATGCTCACATCAGCTTACCTGAATTAAAACTGGGCATCAAAGGAGGAAACCCACATCAATACCTCAGCTTGCACACCACAACCCGCATTGAGTCACGAGTCAGATTCATGTTGTGTATTTTCCTTCCAGGAAGGTCCTTGCACCCAATGGATATTTGTGGCAGCAGCTCTCTGCCCACAGAGAGCAAGCACAGGATTTTCCTGGGGAAGCTGTGAGAAAGCTCGGAGAGAAAAATTAAAACAATTCTTACCTTCACTTGCTGCAGCTGTTGTTGGGCACATGTGGAATGTGTTATGGAGATTTGTTTGCCAAAGGGTGGTTTCTTAATTAAACACTGGTTATAGTGTTTTGATTGATTGACCAATTAGGCCAAAGCTGTATTGGACCCTGGAAGGATTACGGGTTTCTTCAGAATATAGTAAAAAATAGTATAGCTTAATAAAGCAATGGTTCAACCTTCTGCAATCATGGAGTCAATGCTAATTATCACTCAGCTGGGGGCCTGCTACCACAGATATTTCCTCTGGAATATTTGAAATCAGGTCTTTAGGGATGAGTTGTTTCTGGCAGTTCTTGTTGGCGCCACGTTCAGTGGGTGTTTGGTTGTGGGTCCTGGCAGAGGGCTGCAGAAGTGAAGGGGAATCCACTGAAATCCCATCATTCTTTCATTGGTGTGGGAACTGGATATAATATTGTTCCTGTTGATGGGGTATAGGAAGGATTCTCAGGATGTACCAGTAGTGGTTGAAACACTGGCATCATTTTTTCAACTGCATGATACTGGGGGAAAAACCCTTCAGAAATTACTTCTCTGTGTGTGTTTTCGGTCTATTTGTGTTTGTACAGCTCCTGGTGCAATGCAGCCACCAACTGAAAAGGCTCCTGTGCCCAAGTAACAATTGAAAGGCAACACTATTAAATCATAAAACATTAACTGAAATATTCTAGTCATGCAAACATTTTAATCTGAGGAGATTGAATATTCCCATTTTCCTCCAGGAGGACTAATTCAAAGCCTGAATTTAAGAACAACATTTTATTTTCCCCCTGAAAGTCTAGACAGTAACAGAATTAACTCCTAAAGATAAAGATCTGAAGATCAAGATAAACGTTTAATTTCATTTCAGCCGGCTGCTAATGAGGAACACGAAGCATTACCCACCATCAGCAGGGCTTTGTGTTTAAGTGAAAAGCCATCAGGAGGAACAGATTTACAGGATGTTCCTTAGTGATGCCACAAGAGTCATGCAGATGCTGCCTTTGACTTCTTGCCTCATTTCCTTTTCCAGCATGTGATTCTTAAAGAAAAGCAAAGCAATTTGCCCTTTTTGGATCATCAGCAATGAAGCAGTGAATTCTTTACCAGGAGTTAAAGCCAAGCTGCAGGAGTGCGACTCGGAGTTGTAGCTGCTCACTGATGCCTGGTAAATTGGATAATGGTTTTCAGCTTCCTTTCATTGTTACAGCTGTTGGCTTCAATCTGGTTTGGTGGTTTGATTAAAATAACATTATTTCTCTAACTTGGCAATTGCCTGATGTTGGGTGACACAGACAAACTCAGCTGCCTTTTTTTTTTTTTTTTCTGAGAGTCAAGGATCTGCTCAACAGGCCCAGAAAACTTATACAGCAGGGCAGCAAAATCAAATAGAGGACTTGAAAAACTTCACACAGAAAATCAGTGGAGAAGGAAACCTGCAGTGCTTTGTGCTGTTTTTAACCCCTTCACCAAAACTCACCCCTTTTCCATATTTAAGTCTCATCCCACCAGAAGGGAGGACAATTTGCCATGGTGCCATTGTCACCAGTTTAGAAATGTCACATCCCTAAATCTCCTGGAATGATTTGAAAATTTTAGAAAATGCTCTAAAGAGTGTGACAGCAGGCTGAGGTAAACTCCTGTGTGTTAATCTCTGGAAGAAACTAAAGAGCAATTCATAGAATTGCAAATAAAGATGAAAAACTCTTCTCCAGAGACCAGGGGCCATTATTTTGTCTTTGTGGAAGACATCAGTTGCCTTTGTGCCAATGGAAATGGGCACAGGAGGGGAAGTTGGGCAAAGAAAGAAATATTCTTCTCGTTTCATGGCCAGGGAGTTTTAGCACAGGCACCTGACAGAACTTCCACAGCCTAATCTTGGAGCAGTCAGGATGGGAATTCAGATTTAGTTCCAATAAGCAGCTTTTATCACAAGATAATTTTTCTTCCTTTTATAACTTGTAGCATCTACATAAATAAACAATAAGCCTTTAAAATGGGATTTCTTCTTCTTCTGTTCCATTTCCAATTCTCAGCCTGGTTACATTGGCCAGTTTATTATCTCAGATGTTTACTTTACACTATAAATGGAATTACTTTTTTCTCTTCTTCTTCATGTTTCATGGTCATAATATCCTCCAGTGTTCCATTATCTCTCGGTACCTATGATAGATCAAAATCTTATGGACTCACTATTTTGTAATAAATTAAATTGGCTGTAATAGAAAACTTAAGTAGCTGTAATGGCTTTTTATAAGTAATGGGTAAACTGGATTTTCTGTAGTTGAAATGGATTTCTAAATAATTTATCATCCTATGTAAATTCGTGCAAGAATGCAGGGAGTGAGAGTGGGAAAATCACAATCCAGTGTCATTCTGGAGAGATTGTGTATTTATAGGGACATTGTTCATTAATTTTTGAGAATAGAGCTATTATTTATCAGGCACCTTCTTGATTCCATGCTGGTCACCCTGTAGTCACTTAAGGCCTACAAAATCATGCTGGAAAAGGGGAAAATGTCAGGGAAATTTGGATCAAATGATGCCTTAAGCATCGATAGAGATAAAAATCTCTTTTAAATTTATGCCAATTGTCAGGGAGTCAATAGGTTTACCTATAGTGAGACTCTGAGGAGCCTTCTAAAATATTCCAAGCGGAAAGGTTTTGTTGCAGTTCTCGTGCTTCAATTACAGTTTCAACATCAGTCTTTGTTGCTGTCATATTTCACCACAGCAGAAGTATTGATCAGAGCACAGAAAGTATTGGTGATTCATCTCCAGCTGCATTTTTGTGCCTCTGGTTTGTGTTTGTTTGATGACAAAACATTTTGACACCGAGCTGATGAGCTGCCTGATAAATACCTGCTCCTCTGCATGCTAAATGTCATAAACTCCATGCACAGCACAATTCCCCGCTTATCTCTTCCTTTGCTGCAAAAAGAGGGGAGAGAAGAGGTTTCTTTGCTGCTGGACTTGCTCTTTTCCTTGCTCTTGGTCTTGCAGGAATGTGGCCTCTGATGGACAGCAGAACATTGGGGTGGAAAGTGGGATTTGGGGCGAGAGACCCAAGTTGCTCCTTGCTTTGTATGCCCTGATGCCCCTGAGTTCTGCTTCAGGCCTGGAACTGAGGTGAAAATCTGCTGTTGAAGTTCCCACCTTAACTGCAGAATAGAAAGCACACAGAGTGGGTTGTTCCTTTCACCTCGGCTCTGAATTTCAGCTATCATAGCAAACCTGGCACACACAGCTGTGACATCCCCACTGGGATCAACCCCCAGAGGGCCCTTTCTCGCCAGAAGTGCCAGAGATTTCCTGGAGTAACTTTACTCTGCCCCATTTTGGGGCTTGAACAGGACACGTAGGGTGAGGACAGGAGCTCTGGTGGGTGATGAGTGGCTGAACTGAGCCCTCCTCCAGTCGCTGGTGGCTCTCAGAGGACAACCATGTCACAAAGCCTTTCACTTCTTTGGCAAGCTTGATCAGAGGGAGGACAATCCAGCTTTGCAATTCAAATGTGGTTATTTTTTACTGTTTCCTTTTCTGCTTTTCCTGTTCTTTTTTCCTATTCTGATTCCTCTATTCCTTCTTCTCTCACAAACAGTGCTTTGGCAGAATTTTTTGGCTCAGTGTGGTGAGACTCGTCCCTCTTTGCTTTACTCCTTGCCCATTCCCTGCCTCTGCCCTTCTCTCTGACTTCAGCAGAGATGAAATTTTTAATTATGCCAGAAAATCTCCGTGTGCCCAAGGAGGGGACCTGTCAGATCCATCACTGCCCTCAGCTCAGCTGTCCCAGAGCCCTACATGCAACTGCTGCTCTGGGAAATCCCTCAACCCACAGCATTTCTGGGATGGGTTTGTGCTCATCCCACACAGAGCAGAACTTTTACAGCAGGTGCAGGAAAATCTGGGGGCCAGAAATCCATACCCAAGGGCAAAACACCAAGCCAGGAAACCTCTGGGTTTTATTTGTATCTCTTTGAATCACGGGTGTTTTTTGGTGGCTTAACACAGATACCTTTCAATACCAAAACTAAGCAGTACCAAATAAAGGAAGTAATTAATGCACTGAAAATAATTAATATTGAAAACCTCACTGCATGTAAGAAGTAACACAGAATATGGAGGAGAGTGAATGAGCACTAAGTTTAAATGTGATTTTTTTTAAACCCCATTTCATTTACTTGCTGTGGTGTTGTGGGCTCATTAACTTATACACAAATAAGCTTTTTGTCTCGTATAGACTGTGTGCATAATGAATATTCTAAACTGGTGTTTTATTAATGCACTGCCTTAATTAGCGGGTAAAAAAGACTCCAAACACCTTTAAATTGTGTGATTTCCAGGGCAGCATGAGAGAAGCAGAAGGTAACAGTGAATTTCTAATTCCCTTCAGAAAATAAAAATCCAAAGTAATGGCTGCAGCTATTTGTGTCGGCCATAAAAATTGATATAACATGTGGTAAACCTCCTATTGGGTATTATTACAAATGATTGATTCCTCTCTCCTCCTCCAGTTTAGATGGTGCAGTTCTTACTGTACAAACAACTCATGAAAAGTCAACATGTTTTACAAGTAAATTATTTACAGCCACTCTGCAGAACATGGAATAATATTTTACGTTAAGTGACATTAATTAGGGTGGAAATATTCACATGGCGAAGGGCTGGGAGATGGCTGCTGCAAAGGAAATTCTTTTCCTTGCAGTCTAAATGCAAATCAGAAGCTTGGAGAGTCACGACCACATTGCTCTGGAGGGAGAAATAATTCCCATTAAGTGCCAGCTCTGAAATAACGCCAAGATTTGGGGAATGTGAGCCAGATTCAAGGCAGTGGCAGTCTCAGGCATTGCTGTCTTTGAAGGTTTTAGTTGTGTTTGAGATCTGTTTTAATGAGAGGTGAGATTGATCTCATAGTTTTGGGTTTTCATCCCCTAAACCCATGGTGATCTATCACCAAAGGGGTCTCGGGGACAGACAAAGGTGACACAGACACTCCATCATCAGAAGGCATGAAAAGCACTTTATTATTAGAAACCCCCAGTTCTTTTAGAAACAATGGTGGCCCTAAGACTTGATTGGCCTTCAGGAATCTTCTCTCACCTGTTGGTCAAGAAGGGACAACTCCTTCTTGTGAGCATCTGTGACAAACAGAGATTGCCTGCCAGGTGCAGAGATTGAGATAAGAATTGTTTTAATTCTTTCTCTGAGCTTCCTCACAGCTTCCCAGGAAATCCTGGGAGAGCTCTGTCTCTGCTCAGAGGATCTGTGATTACCACAGTTATCCTCAGCCACAGCAGCAAACCAAGCAGCTGGGTGGGATTGGTGTCACAGACCTGGGACTTTGAAGTCAGTGCAGATCCTGTGGTTTGAAAATGTACACTAGAACCACTCCAGAATTCCTGAACTCACGCTGCTCAAAACTTCTGCCTGAAGTGTGTTTCTTCAGAAGGAACTGGGGATTGATTGTCCACCGCCTTGTATCCACCATCCAAATGTGCAGTGTTAGGAAAGAAACCATAAAATGTTGGAATGGTTTGGGTGCCACTCCTGCCATGGGCAGGGACACCTTCCACTGTCCCAGGGTGCTCCAAGCCCCATCCAACCTGAGCACTTCCAGGGATCCACAGACAGCCACAGCTTCTCTGGGCAGTCAATCCCTGTGCCCTCCAAGCAGCTCAAAAACGGATTGGAATTTAAAAACAGTCAAAGCAGCATTTTATAGTATGGGGAAAAAAAAAAAAACAGGAGGGAGGATGTGTCATTTTTCTCCTCTTTCTGTCAGCGTGAAAATCTGTTCCTTAGCTTTGTGTCTCCTTGCTCCCACTATTGACCTTCCTTTCACTGCTGGCTTCAGAATCTTGACAGCTCGTTAGAACCACGAGAGGCTTTACATGATCAGAGCAATAATTCCCAAACCACTCCTGAAAGTAACTTCAGGAGCATTATTTATTCAAATTACAGGCATGAAGGACCACATGGGAAATATGGAAGAGTGCCTCCCGTAAATGACAGCTTAGGGAGAATTTCCAATTGCACGAGACAGCTGTATCCCAAAACTTAATCTAATTACTGGAGTGTGGTGAGAAATGTCACCCTGAATCAAAGTGATCCCATCCTCGTGTTCATGGTGAGTTCTGACTTACATATGGCTGCTTTTGGGATAACCTTTAAATCCAAATTTCAGCTTGGGGCTGATGCCATGCCTTTGGGATCGGGGGAATTTGAGCATGAGGAGTTTCACCCTCGCTCCGAGCAGCTCAGCTGCACAAAGTTCAGAGCAGCCCTTGCCTGGGACACGTGGGACACGTGCTCCCATCCCAGCACACAGAACCAGAGAAACCCTTGGTGTGCTTCCCTTTTTCAAACCCCATCTCTCAAAATGTTTTCCAGCTGCGCTTCAGGACCGTGAAGAGAGGCAAAGGACTCGCTGAGCTCTGCTCTGCCACCCCCATATGTTTCTTTCTGTTTTGCTGCACGTGAACAGCCCTCTGATGACTTGAAATGTTGAGTTTCTGGAAGGCCCCTCGTTTTCAGCTGCTGGTGTGTGCCAGCAAATCTGAATATTCAATCAGATGAAAAGCAGCAGCTCGAAAACATGCAATCTGCTCCAGGCTGGGATGCACAGCTGCCTGGGCTGGGATGCACATCCTTGGCTGCCACTGAGGCTGTCTGGGAGAACAAAAGAGCACTTTTTGAAAGCTCTGAACACTTTCTGTTTGGGCTTTTCTCTTCCTGCACTTGTAAAGTGCTGAATTGTCTGTGCTGAAGCCAGCAGGTTCTTGGTTTTCCATGAGAACAGATTTAACAAGATGCAGAAATGCTGGATCCACTCACCCTCTTCAGCTAACCTGTGCTCAGCCCTTGGTACTGACAGCACCTTTCCTCCTGAGAAACACAAATATAATTGACTTTCTGCAGCTGCTGGTTTCCCAGCAAATTCAGGGAGTCAAGGACATGCTCAGCAGCTCAAGGGCTGATCTGGGAGACACCAACCAAGCAGGAATTGTGTTAGTGCACAACAGGGGACCAGCAACAGGTAAAAGCTGCCAGGGCCTGTGGCTTGCCTGGGACAACCCCTAGCCAGGTCTTTGGTGAGAAACAGGTTTCAGAATAACATTTGTGTGCAGCAAGGGCAGTAGACCTGCATTTCAAGCTGCTGAGGAAGCCTGTGTGCCAGCCTGGTGGTTTTTAATCAAAACATGCTTGAAAAATGGAACAGGTATGGATGTGTGTGCTCAGGGGTTGATGATTTCTGGGGCTTGGTGCTGCTCAAAGCTCCAGTGGCTGCTGCAGGTGCCTCTTGCATAACTAAATTGTTCACATGGGAAAAGAATTCTGTAGAAATAACTTATCTTCTGATTTTTTAAAAAATAATACCTGGATTTCTGCAAAGCTTTTAACAGCCAGTGCAAGGACCCCTCTTCCCTGGGCAGGTCTGGGTCACGTAGGGGGGTGAGGTGACCCTGCTGAATCAAGGCTTCCCCTGTTCATCATTCCTGCTACAACGACTTGTCCATTTATTCCAAATTGTGGAATGTGCTTCTGTTGATGGGAATTGGTACCAATGACAAAGCTGAGACCTAAGAAGTGCCAGAAACCAGATTCTGGTTTTTTAACCTCACCTTGATGAGAGACAGACCTTGTAGATGTACAGGTAAGAGGCAAAATGGAAAACCTCTCCTCATTTCCAGCCCAACCCGTAAAATCTGAGGCCAGTGTTTTGCTGTGGGCATGCACCCCAGAAAAACCTCCAAACAAACAAAAAACAGCCCTGAGATTTCTAGAAGTCCTAAAATTCCAGAATGGTTTGTGTTGCAAAAGACCTTGAAGATCATCTCATTTGAACACTGCCATGGGCAGGGACACCTCCCACTTCCCAGTATTGAGCAGAGCAGGAAAGGAATTGCAGGAGATCAGAATTTCCAAGACCCTTCAGGCTTGTTTCTCCCTTTCCTGCCAGCAGCAGAACCTGCCTTGTTTGGGGACAGCTCAAAGTGACTGTGCAGTGTCACCCTCAGCACATCTTGGACACCCAGAGCTGCTGCAAACAGACACTGGAGGGGCAAGAAGAAGATGGGAATGTGCCCGATGGCCCCAGAAGCAGGGCTAAACATCCCTTTGGATGGATGGACAGGTTATCTGCAGCCCTGATGCCACAGGTGGCATTTCAGTGCCTGGGGACAGCACTGCTCCCAAAACAGGACTGGATTCCAAAGCCTGTTCCCATCCTTGCTTCACATTGTGGCTGGAAAATCATTTGCAGCAGGATTTTATCTGTGCTGCAGTATGGGCAAAGCTTGAAAGGGAAAATTTTGAAGTTTTTATTTCTTTTTTTGCAGTTTCTGTTTTTTTGTTTGGTTGGTTTTGTGTATGTGGGTTTTTTTGTTTGTTTGTTTTATTAATTTTTTGTTTTCTTTTGTGTTTTTTTTTTTTTGGTT
>WBNO01017169.1:336617-387922 GCA_013400575.1 Peucedramus taeniatus | reverse complement strand
GTTTTTTTTTTTTTGGTTTTTTTTTTTTTTTGTGCATTCGTTTTGTTTTCTCACACAGTATAAAAATGTTGCCCTTCTTGATGAAGAGCTGTCACATGCAGTATGGGCAGGGACATTTTCCACTGGACCAGGTTGCTCAGAGCCGCATCCAACCTGTGCTTCCCATCCCACAGGAATTGTCCCCATCTCTGTTGCCCGTTGTTCTTTGTCTTTTCAGTGGTTTGAGCCAAATCTTGGATCCACATTTTGTGCTCCAAGCTTCCATTGTCACCTGGTCTTTGTGGCCAGCCAGATCTCACTGGAGCTGAGCTGGGGATAAGCAGCTTAGCCTGGAGCAGTAATTGAATCAAAGCCAAATTCCCAGGCCCAGAAGGTTCATCCCTATTTAAACAAAGAGATGCAGCAATGCCTATGGATCTGAGCTGAGGAGGAGGAGGAAATTAATCCTCTGAAATTGAATCCAGCAGGGAGATTGTGTGTCCTTACAACTCTTGAGTCTTCCAGAGAATGTGTTTTTGTCACGATGGCTCATAAAAGTGCTTTAAGGATCAGTCTGCAAGACTTGAGGAGGATAAATCCCTTGTCACCACATCAGCACGGCAAGTTTCCGCCTTCAGTGGCCACTTTTAGTCATCCTAATTTTCCAGCAGAATTGAATTTATCTCCTAAGGAGATAACAATCTGCATTCAGCCCAGAACTTCTCCCCATGGAAAATCCTGACCTCGATGCCTTTGCATGGAGATGACAACTGCACAGAGAACGAGAAAGGAAAGAGGAATAAGTCTGGGATTTTGTATTCCAGCAAGGAAATAGGAATAACTCAGGGATTTTTGTCTCTTAGCAAGCTCAAACCATCCCAGTCCCTGCATGCTTTGCTACATATCTGTGGGGCGTGTTAGAAGAAATTTGAAGGGAGCTGTAGACAGCTAAAAATAAAAGGGCTTCACTATTTTCTTAAAGATTTTTCCTACAAGTTAAAAACAAAACACACACACCCCAGAAAAACCTCCAAACAAACAAAAAACAGCCCTGAAATTTCTAGAAATCATAGAATTCCAGAATGGTTTGGGTTGCAAAAGACCTTGAAGATCATCTCATTTGAACACTGCCATGGGCAGGGACACCTCCCACTGTCCCTGGTGGCTCCAGCCTGGCCTTGGGAACTCCCAGGGATCCAGGGGCAGCCACAGCTGCTCTGGGAATTCCATCCCAGCCCCTCCCCACCCTCATTGGGAGGAATTCCTTCCCAAGTTTCTTATTTGTAGGTGTAACCTCTGAACCACTTCTTCTGTTCCTTTATTTCCAACTGCTGCTTGCTTCAGTTCGTGAGCTATTGATGAGAAATAGAGTTTGTTTGCCTCGATTCCAGCAGGGAACTGATTCAGTTTTGCAGCCTCTGGAGCAGAGTTGGCACCAGTCTGACGAAGGGATTTGCAGTTCAAGTGCCCCTGTGACTGGGATTTCAAACTGAAGCCCTATTTTTTTTTAATTCAAGGTGGAGCACTTTGCCATTGCTCTGTGTGCAGCAGTTTTACATGCCTGTTTGCCCAAACTATCTATTTTTAATCATCTGTAATTATTAAAATGTTATGCTTTTTGATTGTGTATCTGCTCAGGGAGGCAAAGATGAAAGTCAGCTGTGGCAACGTTTTCCTTTCAGTTTATTCAGAAGGCCTCAGGAAACTAATGAGATTTATTCTGTGAATTAGTTTATAATTGTGCTTTAACTGCACTGTGGCATTTAATAATGTCAGAAGGATTTTGCTTTAGGCAAAGTGATTTCAGCCTCTGTAGAAAATTAATTACCACGTGTGTGTGTGAGCTAAGTGGTATTTTCAAGGTTAAGCTGCTTCCTCATATTTTGAGGAAAAAAAAATGCATTGAAGACGTGGATGGAGCTTCCTGCTTCTCTGACAAGCAGTGTTAAGTCATCACAAACTAGATCCTGTTGTTGTTATGGGATTTATTTTCCCAAATGCAGCCTTAATTCTTGTGTTCTCCAGTGCCCAGCCCTCATGTGCCTGGTTTGGGGAGCTCCAGAGGAGCTGTGAGAGCTGGGGGAGCTCCCCCAGCTGCAGAAATTTCAGTGATTCCTCCCCAAAACCTCTGTGCAAAAGCTCTTGGGTCAGAGCCCATCATCCTACTCGTTGTGAATATTTGCAGTAAGTCAGCTCAGAGCAATCTGCTGATCTGCAGGACCTTGTGGGGCTGATCTCCAGAGGTTCCTTCCAATCCCAGCCATCCTGGGGTTCTTGCTGGGTGGGTCAAAAATGGGATTCACCCGTCCTTGTCCTTCCATTTCACCACAAAAAGTCACTTCTCAGTATCAGATGGGCTGGTGGTGTTCAAGGGAGGAAGAAAGGAGGAGAGTTGGCTCAGGAGTGGTTTGTCCGCTGAGAAAAAAAACTAAAAAAAAAAAAAAAAAAAAAAAAAAAAAAAAAGGAAAAAAAAATAGTTATTCCATGTCAAACAGTACCAAATATTGGTCTTGGGATGAGTCACATTCCACCACTTTCCTTTGGTGCTGGAACTCCTCCACTGGCACTGCCCAAACCCCTCAATTTCTCATTACCCATCCCCCCCCACTTTAAAACAGATGATTTCTCCCCAGTCTTTAATCATTGGAAGTTTCATTATAGTAACAACTTCAGGGTGCTTCCAATTAACTCAACAATAACTGGAGCTTGGGCTAATAAATGTTCAGCTGCGGGCCTGGGATTTATTAGCACAGGAAAATGGTTATTGCCTCATAAACAGGAAGCACCTCCAGGTGATTTAATGACTCGTGTTCCTCTCACCCTTCATAAATTGGATCCAATAAACAGCTGAGATGAGAGAGATATTAAAAGTATAAACCCCAACAAGAGCAAACTTTCCACTGGCAATTACTTAATGATGAAGCTGGGTTCATAAATCTTGGAAAAATCAGTTTGTGACATCACAGGATGGCCTGAAGTTGTCACTCAAGGAATTCAAGCAATGTTGGGTAATTTTTAATTTTATTTATGAAGAGTTGAATAAATAATTTGATGATGTGCCTTTGCCATGAAGAGGATGTGTCCAAGGACTGCACCTGCACACACACAAATGAGTTGGGCGTTGTTAATGAGGATAAAAACCTGCTCTTTTCATCTGGCAAAATTTGGGGTGAAGGTTGTGGGCTCCCCATCTTCTCTGTAATTTTTCAAATGCTGGGTAGGAAGTTACCAAAAAAGGGAATAAATCAAGTATTTTCTTTCTTTTCTTTCTTTTCTTTCTTGTCCTTCTTTCCCTTCTTTTCTTTCTTTTCCTTCTTTTCTGATAAACTCCTCTTTGGTCATGCCTGAGAAGCAGCAGTTGGAGTGGCACAATCTCAGTTTTGTGATTATTCCAGCGGGGTTCTGTTGTTCCATACCTGCAGCCTCTTTCCCCATTCCTTGTTTTCTCCTTTTCTGGGGCTTTCCTGTTGCAAAATGGTTTTGTAAATTGTGTGCCAAGGAGCACCGTGGTTTTAAAATCCAGCCTTTTGCATGGTTTAACCTCTCCTTGTAAGGAAGTTTAGGAGTAGGAATCCCACAGATAACTCTATGAACAGTTCTCCACTGGGTTTCAACATTATCCTGCTCCTTATTTCGGAATAATGAACGTTTTTTACAATCTCATTTGAGAGTCTGTTTCCCTTCTCTGTGTCCCTGGGCATTTTAAGACCTTTCATGTTGTGTCACATTGCAGACTCAGGACTGAAGGCCACTTTTGGAAGGTATTTGGCCATCCACAGTGTGGAAAAGTGTCTGAAATTTTCAGAAAATTCAGTTTTAAAATGGATCTTGGGATTCCTAGAGATTTAGAAGCCCCTGTGAGTTCCTCCCTAATCATTTCTGCGCCTCAGCAAACCCAGACTTATTTCTGTCCATGAAGAATAGATGATACATTTCAGAAAGTATCATTAATATTGATGAGCTTTACATATGGCTAGTTAGTATTCAAAGTATTTCAATTTGTTAAACAGAAAGAGTTTCAACCATTAATTATGTTCTGGCCATTCCATTTTCATCAAATTGAATAAATCAATGTGTTGGAACAGAATGATGTGTTTGGACCAAAAATATCTTCGCTCTTTCTAAGTGGAAGAAGGACAAAAATGTCTTGCTCAGCATTTTTTCCTATATTTGCATGGCCTCTATTTCATAAATTTATTTTGTTTTCCTGGGGTTACATACAAATATCTGTCCAAAAAGAATATGCATGGGCTTTTTGTGTTGGAAGTATTATTCTTGCTTGCTTGAAGATGTGGAACTGAGGCAGAGAGGGGCTCAGGTTTACAGAAATATTTAACTTACAGCCATCTGATGCCACCTCTGAGTAAATTAATACAGCTCAGACTTTCTATTTTAGCAATCAAAACATCAATAAATTAAGATTTTAATAAAAATCTATCACTTTAGTTGTTTTTCAGTTATTAGTGAACTACTGGTTGAATTTCAGGTTAAAATGGGCTGAAGTGAGTGGTATTTAAGACACTGGAAGACAGAGATGTTCTGGCTCCTGGATCAGCTAAGCCCTTCTAGAAAGGTTATCCTAAATTAGCATTTTGCGATGCTTATTGCAGCTGTGGAGAAAATGATCCTTTCATTTTTTTTCGTTTCCCTGAGCAGATGTCACCCTGGAGGCTCAGGAAGCTGATATCCTTGTGGGTCTTGACATGAAATTGAGACATGGCCCATTTCCAGTGGCCGTGGTTTCCTCGCACATCCAATTTTCAAGAACTCTGGGTTCTAAAATTAAATTACTTAAGCTCTGGGGCTTCAACAAAATAACAGAATGTGGTTTTCATCCCTTAATTCTCCTTTGTTCACTTGGGGACACAAGTCTGAGGGCTCTGGCCATGTCCCCATTTCCCATTGCCCTCCTCAGGGAGCAGGACAGAGATGACATGTAAGAATGTGCCCCCCTGTTGACAGTGACCAAATTATCCTTTGTCTCCTTAAAAAGGAAAAAAGCCCAGAAGTTTCTTCCCTCAATTGGCAAAGAAGACACCTCATAGGACCTGGGGGACTTCACCTCAAACTTAAGGAAAGCGAATTGTGCAGAAGGCAAAAAGTCCCACCTAAACAATTCACTAGAAAAAGAAGAGAACAAAGAGACCAATGGCTTTTGTGGGGTGTTTTAGCAGGAGCAAGAACCTCTTACACCTGGCTCGGGTTTTCTGTGTGAACAGCTTTGTTATTTTGCTTTTTATTAAAACTTTTCTGTTTCCAACACTACCACAGAAGCCATCCTGCTGATTTTCTGCCTTCTGAGGTAGCTGAGCTATCTTGGGTGTGAGATATTTCTCTGAAAGCTCATAAGACCTGGCTCGAGGAGATCATGTATCAATGACACACCAAAGGAACTGTGCTGGAGAGTGGCTGGAGCACCACAAGCAAAGCCCTGTGGCCTCTCAGCTCCCGAGTGCTGTGGGTGTACACGAATCTAAATGTCACATTAATTATCTGCAGTTTAATTAGCGGTATCTGAAGTGACTTAAAATTTCTTATTGCTTGTCTGGGGTGCACCAACAGGTGCTGTTTGCTTGTCCACTCCTGACCACCTCACTTTGGGAGGTGCTGGGGCTGAAATGAGATCTGTGGGAATGGCAGGGAATCAGGAGGCGTTTTCACATCCCTTTCCATTTATGAAGAACGCGAGACCCTTTGGCTAGGGCGGACATCAGAGCAGAGCTGGTTCTGCTCCTCCTCTTCAGATGCATTTAATGTGCTGATAAACGGGGTGACTTGTGGGGAATTCCTACTGATGAAAAATAGAAACTATTTAGTACAATAGTAATATATTAAAAAATAACTACATCATTACTAATAATAAATATATTAATGAAAAAGAGCCTTCAGCTGTGCCCTACAGTCGCAAAACCAGATGAGTTCTCAACCTGCTTCCTCCTCCTGGTGACAAAATGGTTCATTTATTCTCCATGCAGAATAATAACCTTTCCTAGCAGGAATATTATTTATTTATTCCTAATAATACAACCTTTCCTATGGCTTCTGTGTAGCTACATAGCTGGAATAATACACAACATTCCAGGTGTGTGTATGGGTTGGGGGGTGATTGACCTTGGAACTGTCCATCCAACCAATGCAAAATATCTTTTCCCTTCCTAGGAGGTGTTCAAACACAGTTAAGGAGCTGATTTTCTCCATTGCTTTGCCCCATCGTTCTTCCTGCCTGGTGGTGATAAATTATGCAAGAGCCACTCACAGCATCTGAGCCTCTCTCCTGCCTAATTTGCTCCGAGGAAACCGTGGCAGTCACACCCCGAGCACTGCTGGGAGCAGGGCTGCAGTGTGAGAGATTTGTTAATAGAGTCCCACTGACAATATCTTCCATGACAGAATTGATTGGAAAAGGACCAGTGTTTCCCAGCGTGGTCCAGCAGGTAAACACGCAATAAATTAAAGAATAAAATGAGGGGAATGGTTGCCTGAAGGGTAATAAATGGAAGTGATGTACAAAGCACTCAAACCCAAGGGCTGCTGCAGCTGGAACCATTGACAAGGCACTTACCAAATTACAGAACCTCAACAGGATTTGGCTGCATGAGGCAGGAAGGCTCTGGGGAAAACCCAGGTGCTGCAGCTGCTTTGTTTCAGCAGGTACTCCTCACTTTCTAAACAGGTATTTAATCATGGCCCCAGGAAGGGCTGGAAGGGAGTCTGAGGGTTGCTGCTGCCTGCTGGTTTTGGAGGAGTAGCTGGAGAGTCCCATCAGGCTGAAGGGAATGTATATTCACATTTCTTAAATAATATTATTTCTTTAATAATTCAGCAAGTGAGTTCTTCCTGCTGTGCCCTTGGAGAAGTTGGTCTTTAGTCTCCTCCTTGAGAGCAGCATGGCAAGTGCTGTTGGTCTGAAAATTTTGTTTGGGAGGGGAGAACGCTCTTGGAAGTCTGGAAAAGCCTGGTGACGTTAGAAAATGAACATTCTGAGCCTTTTTTCATGTGTCTATGATGCTTTTTGAGGAACTGCTGCAATAGAAGTGCCTGGTATTGGTGACCTGCAGTGTGAGGCTGCCCCTGGATTTTGGTGCTGTAAACAACAACGTCTCAAGATCCTTTTTATCCTCCCTTGTTGTGCATAAAGATTACATGAAACACCTTTTAAAAGAGCACAAATGTTCCAGGACTGCTCCTGATTTATCTCCACCCTATTTTACACCACTTTTTGCAGTACTAAAAAGATGAGATGACTTTTAATGTTTCTGTAATGATATCGGAATAGATGAGAATAAAATCAGGTTCTTCAGATCAGAAGGTTTATATCCTGATCCAACCCTTTGGCTGCCAGGCAGGCACCCAGGATTGCTCCCTGTGCTCCTGTGCATGTTTTAGGATCAAAGATAATGTCCTGCTGCCAGGAGCTCAGGTAGCTGGGACGTCTGCCATCCTGCTTTTCTGTCGATATCTCCTTTCTGTTGGAAAACGTGGATCCTCACTGAGAATATCCCCATCAGGCAAGGGATGAGGAATAACCCTTCCCTCCATCCCCAGCAGAATTTCAGGTGCATTTCTGGAACTGTTTTGCAATATTTTGCTGTGCAAAAGTGCTGCTGTCTTTCTATTTCTGGGTGTAACCCAACCTTTCTCCACTTCCGCCCACCAAACCCTGACACTTAGTAAAATCTGTTTATGACAAATAGTGCTAATAAATTTTTTTGCCACCCATACTGATTTGTGGTGATGCTGGGCTTGGAGGTCAGACAGGGCTGCTATTTCAAAAACTTGTGCTGAGTTAAAACTCCCAATTCCTTCCCTCCATGAGATGGAAACTGGTTTTGAACCAACATTTCTGCCAGCCCTAGAGAGACTTTGTGCCCTGTTTTCCCTTGGTTTATCTCTGAGAATTGAAGGATGCAGCACTCAAATGGACAATGATTACACACATCCCATCCTTCCATCTCATGTGCTTTAAGTACATTTCATCCTGTGCAATATTCGTTCCTTTTTCCAAATGGGTGAATTCCTGTGGGGATGGGGAGTTATAGGATTGTCATGGTTTAACATAGTTTGGCTTTTAGTTAAGGAAAAATCCACCAGCTGTGGAAGTGATTCCCTATAAGGACATTGGCAGCTTCCTTCAGACCTGACAGAATCAATCAGCTGGCTGGTTTTGAATATTGACACCCTGTTAAACCACATTGAATTGGTGTGTTGGCCAAGAAACCCAGAACTGGCAAATGAAAACCACTACAGGATGGACTCAGGTTTGATTCTGCAGTCCCCTCCTTGGGGGGAAGCCATGGGATCTCCTGGGAACTGACGGCAGCAGTGGCATCAATCAAAAAATGCTGCAGGAGAAAGAGCCCTCCAGCAAACTGAGCTCAGTTCAGAGGGAACAGAGCCCCTGGATTTCTGCTTGGGTGTTATGATGTTTGGTGCCATCAGAGGGAAATCATTGTCTCTAAAATCCATCCTTTTAAAATCCATCCCTTTTATTCATCTGTACTCCATATTTCAGTTCTCCCCCTTCCTGTGCATGCTAAAGTGTCACATTTAAAGGACTGTTCAGAGACCCCCTTAGGGCCATCTGGTTTTATGGAGACAGGACACAAAGTGTCCCTGCAGTGCCCATTGCTGTGGAGCAGGAACGGTGCTGCAGGGAGATGGATGTGACTCCATGTGCAACAGCAGCTGCATAAATTACAGCCTGGGAAGAATAAGGAATGGCCAAAGCTCAGCTCCAGCCTGCCTGTGCCTCTATTGCCTCAGTCCTAATCTAAAAATATGTAAATAAGGATGCCAGGGAATTAAACCTGTGTCTGAGGTCGGGGTGAGAGTGGGGAGGGAAGGAGGTTGGAGTAGAAACAAAAAAAAATTGCAGTAAAATCTGTAGAATTCCCTGTATTTGCGCCATGCTGGATCTCAAACAGCTCGGTGCTTGTAACGTAGCAGGATATTTTATGACGGTCCATTCCCACAAGGTGAATTAAAACAAGGATTAAAAAGCTCTTATAAATCAGATTTTATAGCTGCCTAAACCACCTGCAAACTGTTGGTCCTTGTTTTCAAAATCTGCCATCACTCTGGTGTCAGATTGATCCTGGTTTCATTAGTGGGGCTGGCATTGCCTGTGCTGGCAGAAGCCACCAGCTGCATAAATTACCCCGAGTGTAATTGTGAGCAGTGTCTTCATTTTGTCAACAGCATTCCAGAGTGCCAAGGATGCCCTTTATGCACTATTTTTAAATTGTCTCTGCTAGATGTGTTTTCAGCAGATTTCACCTCAATGAGAAGTGACAGGAAGACTGATGTGGGCCTGTGGTAGTGATGTGAAATCCAAGAAGAACATTCACCAAGGGGCTTGCTGGTATTTGTGACCAGTTCATAATTCAAAGGGGAGCTTGAAATACTGAGGGTGAGTGAAGGAGTGTTTTGGTGGTCCAGTGCAGCACAGAGAAATGTTGTAAATTAAAATCTGACTTTTGCTCATTGTGGGGGAGTTAAACTCTGGTTCAGCAAGTTGTGCAAGTGCTGCAGGTGATTGGAACTCTGAACTTTGAAGGAAAATCTTGATTTCCCTCAGTGCATTCATTCCTCTGTCAGAGGTTCTTAGCTTACAGCAGTGTTTTGGAGCATGGCACAAAGTCTATAAAATCTGTGTGAGCCCCCAGCACATCGTGTGTGATCAAAATCAATATCTGGTGTGAGCAAAATCAACATCTGGGCTGTGCTTTACTTTTCTTCAAGGTTTCTCCAGTGCTGGATGCATTAAATGTCTGGGAGAAGACAATAGGCTGCAAATTCTCTGTCACAGTTTGGTGAATTGTCTCAAAATCTTTCTGGATAAACGAGGTGTCCATAAATGTGTAATTAATGAGCGTGAGAGGAGCCAGCAGCCAGCAATCACATCTGTACCCTAAATCCTGAGCAGCCTGTGCTCAGAGAGTTACTCTGTGCCACCAGTGAGTTTTATAGTTCAAGACTTCACATCTGTGAGAGGTGGCTTTTTATCTTTGGTTGTGAGTAAAAATTTTTTAAAAACAAACAAAAAGCCCCAAGGGAGAGCTGGAGAATTGTTAAAGCTCTCCAAGGCTCTGTGCTGTGCTCAGACCTCTCCATCTTTCCCTTTAAACCCTGGACCGAGGTGACCATGACAAGAAGAGCTTTTCCCATCAATCAGGGCTGGATTCTGGCTGCCAGTGCACCCAGAGCCAATTTAGCATCTGCTCCAGTCTGGGATCTGAGTCACACTGAGGTTTAAACCGGCTCAAAATCCTATTAAAACCAGTGCTAAGGCCCCATAAACTGAGCTGGGTTTACTGTAGATCTACTTTACAGATTTCTTCTGGTATCTCAGCACATTTGGAGTTTTTTGGTCAGCGAGGACCTTTGGATGAGCTGTGGTTAAACTTGTCTGGGACAACAGGACGTGGGTCCTTATTCTTTGAAATTAGAGTGGAATGTGGAATGTGCAGTCCTGCTCCTATTTACAGGTTTCAAAAGTATAAAAAAATTAACCCATGAAAATTCATGCATTTTTTGGATTTTTATATTAACTGCCTGAGCTGTTGCACTTCAGAGTTTTGGCAAAAGTAAAGCTGAAATTCAATGTACAGAGAGGGTACATAGGGGTTGTTCATAGGGGTCAAATTTTCTATCATGCAGCATCATAAGGTTAAGCCAGTTTTTTCCATGACATTCCTGTATTTCCATTGACTTCAGTAGAATTAATTTTCCTCCCCCCAAAATTGGCTTGGACAAAGGTTCTATTTTCACCTTCTTCTTCTTCTTTTTTTTTTTTTTCCACTTAAGTAGGTTTATTGATCTAAAGGCACAAACAGCATTTGTGCCTTGAGCAGAGAGCATCATCTGCACTCCAGGTAATGCCTGGTGTGAAATGTTCAGCTGTGACAGCAGGAAAAGCTCTGCCACCCCCTTTTTGGTACTGAGTGATTTAACACAGTCGTTAACCAAATTTGATGCAAATAATCTTGCAACAAAGTGCCCCCCACGACAGGAATTCTGGCACTTCCAGTCCTGATCACTGATGTGTCACTGGAGAAGGAACCAACTGAGAAGTTTATCCTTGATAAACTGACAAAAGTATTCAGTTAAAACCTCATTACTTGCTGACCTGGGATTTTGGGATTGGGGTCATGGTTCAAGGGGATTTCTGGAATATCAACCTAGCAAGATAAATATTCCCTGGAAGTAAATATTGGATCTCTATCTCTGGCATGATGTGTTGAACTCAGCAGGACGTTTTCTGTTGACTTCCCTGTGCCCAGCCTCCTATGAACATGTTTTATTCATTAACTCCAAAACTTTGTGAAGGAATAAGTGACAGCAATTATTAAACATTTGCTGCCTTCAATTTATCCCCTTAAATTCTTCTGGGGCTTTAATAGCTCAGGCAAACGTTTGCAAGGTGATGGAGCAGGACTCCATCTGTTCAGACAGATTAAAAGGAGCGGAGGACAATTTTGAAAGGATGAACACTTAAGGCATTGTTATTGCTCTTGCTGAGCTTAATTACAGAGAGTGGGGACCCACAAATCCATCTGCAGGACGTATTGATTGCTCTGGGAATGCACACCTCTACTCCAAGGCAAAGTCAAAGATCTTCCAGCTGGATGTGACCTATCAAAGAAAGAAAGGTGGGAAGGGAATGTTGGTGAAGGTGACGGGTGGGTTTGTTTCACATCCTGCTCTGAGTGGCTCAGAAAGGTCACTCAGGGCGTTAGGGGAGTAACTGGGTGTATGCCAGTGTTGTAAAAAAACAGCCCCTTTGTGGCAGGGAGGAATGATGCTGTGACTCCATGTGATCAGAAGGCTGTTTTATTATTTTATGATGCTATATTATGTTAAAGAAAACTATATTAAGCTATACTAAAGAATAGAGAAGGACACTTACAGAAGGCTAAACAGATAATAATGAAAACTCGTGACCCTTTCCAGAGTCCCCAACACAATTCTTGTGACCATTGGTCAGTGATTGAAAACAACTCACACCAGAGCCCAATCAAGGCTCATCACTTCAGGTAAACAACTCTTAACACATTTAACATAAATAAAACGCAAGAAAAACAAATGAAATAAGGATTATTTTCCCATCTCTAAACCTCTCTCTACCTTTTTAGCTTCCCAAGATAAAAATATTGAGCAAAAGAATTATGTTCAGTGAAATGTGAAGATCACATGCCACCTCAAGGGCTGGGATGAAGGGGGTCTCTGGAATGGTCTAGTCCACCCCACCTCTGCAGCAACAACTCTAACCACAGAAAACAGACACAGACTTTCCCAAACATTTTCCTGGGGAAGGTGTGAGAAAACTCAGAGAAAGAATTAAAACAGTTCTTATCATCACTTACTACATCTATGACTAGGTACATGTGGAATGTGTTACAGAAATTTATTTACCAAAAGGTAGTTTCTTAATTAGACACTGGTGGTGGTGTTTTGGTTGATTGACCAATTGGGTCAAGGCTGTATTGGATTGTCTGGAAGGAGTTACAGGTTTCTTAAGAGTATAGTATAATATAATATAGAAGAATAAAATAATAATTCAGCCTTCTACATCATAAAATCAATACTAATCATTACCCAACTAGAGACCTACTACCACCCCCCTCCTCAAAGCAAGGTCTAGACTGATTAGAACAGCAATTAGAACAGCAAGTAGAACCTCTAGAACAGCCCAGGACCGCATCCATTTGGACCTTGAAGTCCTCCAAGGATGGAAACTCCACAGCCTCTGAGGGAAACTCATTCCTGTGTTTGAGCACCTCACAGTAAGGAAGCTTTTCCCAAGGTTTAAGTGGAATTTCCCCCTTTCCCAGCTTGTTCCCTTTAGTTCTTGCGCTCTCTCAGGGCAGCAGATGAGGTTGGGGATTTGTCCTCTTCACCCCCCATGAGGTCCTTGGACACAGGGATGGGATCCCCTGAGCCCTCTTGAGGCTTAGAGGGTCCTGCCACCCCCACCCTCTCCTTATCTGACAGATGCTCCAATCCCATAATCATCTTTGTGGCCTTGGAACTCGTTTGGTGTCTGACGAATGGAACCTTGGACTTGGAATATTTTAGGTTGCCTTCAGGGAAGTAATTTAATTTTCCAGTTTATGCTTCTCTTCTCTTTTTAAAGAAATAAAAAGTATTAAAAACTTCATGTTTAAAGACAAAAAAATTGGATTTATAGATCCAGTGGAGGGGAGGGTGGAAGGCCTGAGCAGTGTTCATGTGGGAATGTGAGATCAGAGGAAGGATTTGAAACTTTGGTCATGGAAGAAAATCTTTGCCACCAACCAGTTAATTCAGATGCCAAGGAATTCAGTCTTTGAGGATCCCACTTAAATTTATAACCAGGACAACTGACAAGTTGACTTAAAGATTTATTTAAAAAAAAACTTTAAAAACTTCTGAAAAAACTGCCTTTAGTCAATCAGATACTTGTGAAATTTCTGCCAAACTTGCAATAAACTCTTGGTTAACCTGTCATTGTTATAAAGAGTGAATTTTGCCAAAACACCAAATGTCCCCCATGAAACCAATAATCAGAGCTGGTGATGTGTTTTATAATCACTTTGAACAGTAGCTACACATATTTTACTGGAGTAATTTCACCCTTTCCATAAAAAAAAAAAAAAAAAATAAAAGGTTGCAAAATTGGGCTTTATTTTTCTCAAAGGTTATCTGGGTTTGTCTTCCATGGAGGAACCAAATGCCCTAAAGACAGCCTGGATTGCTTCTCCAATTACAGCTGCTTTCCTAACTAATAGTTTTTAGTTATTCCCTTTTAATGCTTTTTATACCTCTTGAAAATGCCAGCAAAATTGCTCATAAATCATTGTCCTTTCCTTTAGCTCTCCTGGATTAATATAAATTCACTTTAATTACCATTCTGTTTGGAGCAAGTGCCTTGGATCCTGCCTGGGTTTGGGGTGGGGGAGTTCAGGGCAGCTCGTTAAGGAGCTGGGGTTAATATTGGAGTCATTAAATGGGAAAGGAGATCCTGGGAAAGGGATTTATCTGCTGGTGGAAATTCCAGCTTGCCTTGAGGAGCTTTATTTTTTAACTGGATGCATTTCTGAGTGGTTTTCTTCGGATATTTTCTCCTTAGTGCCTTCTCAGTGCTGTTGGCTTTGTCCACAAAGCTTTGAAACAAGTTGGGTGTGAATTAATGGTGGTGGTAACTCCTCCAGGCACTCCTAGAGGTGTGGCAGTGACTGTGTTTTTCCAAACCCATTACTTTCATGTGGAAATCAGTATTTGGTGGTGGGAGGAACTAAGGTTGCTTTTTGCAGGAGTCAGCAATGTTTGGTGTTACTGATCCTGTGGGTTTTTTTTGGGTACTTGTTATTTATGGAAGGATTCCCAAGCTCTATCCCTGCATAAAGGGCTCCTCAGCCACCCTGGATATCCACTGGAGTATAAATGCCATCATTTTATATCCATGCTGTGCCAGAACAAACACAATCAGCTGTGCTGAAATGACAAAAATCCTGATTTATATCCCTGGGGAGTGGAGTCCAAACGGAGCCCAGAGGTGAGAACAGAGCTGTAACCTCTTGTGTAGCTCACTCCACTGCCTCTTTAAGGAAACATCCATTTCTTCTGCTAAATACCAAGGGGAAAAGGCCTCTGTGTGCTCCATTTTTCTCTGCTGACATTTTGATGTGATTAAATTCATGGTGCTGCAGAGAAATATTGCCCAGCAAACCTCCCAGCCCAGGAAAGAGTGAGAAGTTCTCCCAAAGCCAGCGAGTGCATCACAGCTCCACTTCAGCAGAATTGGTGAAACACATTTCCCTCTCACCTATAAATTGCTTTTTCCTCTGCACAGGGCACTTCTGTTAAATGTTGAGTATCTTCCTTTTATTATATGGCACAGCAGCAAGCAAAAATATCAACCCTGACACTTAGGACAGCCCTGGGAGTCTGATGCAGGTCTGTCACAAGTTTACAAGCAGGCATTTGATTTCTGTAGCAAATTGTTTCTGGTAAATTGATGATAATTCAGGAGGCTGATATGATATTTATAGTGATTTTATTTTTTTTTTAAGGAAAAATATTGTGGTGACCTGTATCCTGTCTCAGTTTCCCTAGGCAGTGTTACTTCTGGCATTTGAGCAGGCACTCTTCTCAATTCTATCACTGTGGAAAAACACCTCAGTGAAAGACCAGTGCTACTGGTCTGAGAACATGGGCAATGCCATGGCTGAAGCCTCTGGCTTTATTTTTTTGAACTCTTTTTAAATTTTTCTGACATTCAGAATCACCAGAGGGAAGTTGTGATCTGAGGGGCAAAGAACTGACTCACTCATTTTGTACTTGAACCCATCTCAGGAAGAAAACCACCTTCCAACTAACCATATTAATTTATCTTGGGCTGCCTGGTGATCTGGTTCTGCTCTGTTGTTCTCCTTTTTTTCCTTTCTTTGAAGGTGATGTGAATGATTCTGTGTTGGCACAGCTGTGTGTGGCCCCAGAGCTGCAAGGTTTGATTTTCAACCTTGCGGGATTGGTTATAGGATCTTGGAGTGGTGTGGGTTGGAAGAAACCTTAAACCTATCTCGTTCCAGCCCCCTACCATGGGCAGGGACATCTTCCACCAGCCTAGGGTGTAATTTGTTATTGTATTAAAAGTCATTTCCAGGGTCACAAAGTGAGAAAATGAGCTGGAAATAAGATCCAAGAGTTTTTATGCTCGTAAACACCCTGCCCTCCATGGTCACCTTGTGAAAGGATTCAGTGACTTTAGTGGAAATGCACAAGGAGGTTAAACAAGACTTGTGAAAGTCAAGAATGAAACAATTTCTGTGTGTTGAGCTGGTCACTCTGAGGAACTCCACAGTCCCCTGACACAGTCCTGGGCAGAAACCTCCTCTCCCTTCACCTTTGCTCCCAAACAGTGTTAGGGAGGATGTGAGGTTCAGGAAAGGTGGGATGCTCCGTGTTTTGAGCTCTCTCCTTTGGTGACATTGGCAGAAGTCACTAAGCCACTTAGTTTTTCAGTGCATCCCATAAAATGCAAAGTGTGTTTGATGAGAAACCACTTACCCCATTCTTTACAGTGTGCAGACAGAGTTATGAGCTTGGCCAGCAGCTTCCTTGATGAAAGAATAAAGTAGATTTTTTTTTCCTTCCACCCTTCAAAATGGGCAGAATAAAAATTTTAATTACTTGTTTGTCTATAAATAATTCAGAGGCGCTATAGGTTGTGCTCATACACATGCACACATGAGAGAGATGCAGATCTTGTGCCAGAAAATGGCTCCAGCCTCTCACAGGTAGTAAATTTTGCATGGATTTATGGCCAGTAGTAGCAGTGCCCAGGCACAGAGAAATTGTGTGTCAAGGTGATCAGCAAAGGGCAGCTCTTCCCTCCTGGGAAGGCACCTGTCTCTCTCTCTAGGGAGTTTTTCCTACAAAGAGGAAAAATCTTATGGACAGAAATAAAAATTACCTTCTGGACAGAAATAAAATTATAACCTCATCAGCCTAAAGAGCTGCTCACATGTCAGACCCCTCCCCATTCCTGCAGCCATTCCTCATCTTCATCCTCATCATCCTGTGCTCCTTAATCTCTCAGAAGTTCCTTCTTTCCCGAGGGCTTGCTGCATTTTTTAGGGCTATCCTCTACTCTGTGTTTCTGTTTCTATCTCTCTTTGGGGTTGATATGACGGGGAATTCTTGCCATGAGCCTTTGTGGAGTGCAGGTGATGCTGGGCTTTGCATTTAGGAATGTCTGCCCAGTCCTTCCCTTCTAGCAGAACATTCCAGAATAATTACACTTATCCTGAAGTCCTGTGGCTGCCCCGGCCCTGGAAGTGTCCCAGGCCAGGCTGGAGCAGCCTGGGACAGTGGGAGGTGTCCCTGCCCATGGTGGGGTTGGACTGGATGTTCTTTAAGGTCCTGTAAGCGCCCCGCGTTGGGCGCCAGCTGTGAGAATGTTCTGAGTGCCTCTGGGGGGTCTGGTTCAGATAGCTCTGGACCCCCGTGCCCCACAACCTCACCAGGACAAATGTAAAAGACAGGAGGCACTCTTCTTCTTGGGATGAACGTCCCAGTTTATTGTGGAGGTCTGGGAAGGATCCATCCAAGAGGAAAAGAGATCAGGAGTCTCGTGGTGGGAAATTTTAAACCCAGGGAGAGGGGGTAGAGGAAAGGGACCTCAGCCAATGGGATACAACTGATAGGAGGGGCGAAGGGAGGGACTGACCTGGGGTAAGACCACCACCACAGGGCTTTGGGGGAGAGGGGAGAATGGAACAAACCGTGTGATACGAACAAACCAGTTAGTGCAATATAAAAACTACTCAGTGCCAATTTCCAACCACCCAGTGCAAAATAATAACTAAAGAAACTACTTAGTGCAGTACAACACGGTCCCTTCCCACCCAAACCATTCCATGAGTATTTACAAGATGAAGCGTGAAGGAATTTGCGGGTGAAATCAGCTGATTCTTGAATACACAAATATTAACGACAGGGTATTTGAAGGAGGAGGAATGGGAATGGGGAGAGATGATTGGCCCAGAAACCCTGGACACGGAGCTGCCCAACAATAGGGAACACGTGGAGCCTGATTTCCTTGGGAGGAAATAAGATAAGAGTCGTGTGTCAATTAACCTTAAGCCAGATAAGTGTTTGAGGATTAATTTACTAGATAATGCTGGAATCTGGGAGGATGTGGAGGATTTGGTGGAAACTACTTAAAGTATAATTAATGCTACTTTTAAATATATATGTAAAGATAGATATATAGATAACAGAACGAGCTGGAAAATCCTTCTATTAGAAAATGAAACGCTTCCAAAGGAAAATAAATTAATAAAATAAAAATCACTTCCCAGCTGCTGGGTGGGGATTTGGTTTCATGGAAGACAAAGGAAGTTTCCAAAGGTGGAGGATCATGTTAAAAGAAGAGGATTTCAGTGCTGATGAGTGAGTATGCTGAACATTAGGATGCTGATAATGCTAATTGGAGCAGGATTTACCCCGTGCCTATTGCTGCGATGCTCTGGACAGCTTATCCCATGGTCCTGAGCTGATTCCCCTGGCTTTTCCATTCCCAGTGAGAAGAAATCACCGGCAATACTCTCTGTTTACCCTTTGTTTACCCTTTGGGGCAAAGTGCATCCTGAGAATATGTAAATATTTCCTTTGCTCACCCTTGGCATTCAGGGGGACTTTTCCAAGGGGCTGACGCCTGTCTGCAATCAGCTGCTCGTAGCCTCCTAATTAGCTGAAATGTCATTTGCCTCCAGTTGCCTCCTCTCATGTTTTGCCTTGTGTTTAATCCCTGGGAAGGAAAACATTGGGAAGAATTCGGCTGCTGTGGCTGAGCTGGGACAGAGCTTCTCTTTTGGCTTGGCAACCTGTTAAAAATATGAAAAATAATAATAATAGTAACATTTATGTGCCACTTTTATTCACTTCTAACACCATAAAAACTGAATCTGGGTCTAATTTGTGGCCCTGGGAGAGTCTCCAAGGGCCTGACTCAGAATTACTCCCACAGACAGCCTTTTCCTTCTGCAAACCCTGATTGGTTTCGTTGGTTGAGGTTTTTTTCCCCTTTGATGCATTTTTCATTTGAACATCTCAAAGCCCTTCAGAAAGTTTCCGCCCAGTTGTTCACCTGCAACTCCAAAGAGTTCTGAGGTGGTTTTTTTTCTATCTCTGCTCCACCTAAAGTGCTTCAGAACCCCAATGCTTTGTGCTGAGGATCTAAGACCCTGCTAATATGCACCTTTCAGTGAGGCTTTGATCTGGTGCCTCATTGTCTGGCACCTTCAGCACCCAGGTTCTGCCCACTGATGCATTTCCAGTGTTTTGTTGGGGAGAGATTGTAGGGAAAGTTCAGATTTTAAGAGGAATGGAGATCCTGAGTTCCTTTCAAGCAGAGCCTGGCTGTTACAGGAGGAAATGTTATGGGATCTGTTCTCACTATATGGTCTGGGACACTTTTATTTCACCAGTGTTGTTTTGCCTCTACTTTTGTTGTCTTGGTACCAGATTTAATTCATCCCTGGGCCCAGAAATAAAGCAGAAGGGTCCATAAATAAACCTGGAGCTGGGCATTGCCACCAGCTCTGTGCCACCACCCTCTGCCACCCCATTTAAGCATTTAACACTGTGGGAGAGGTGGTTTTGTTCAGCTGGAGAAGCCAAACCACTGTCACATCAGGAAAAGCACAATAGGATTTTTTTTTTCCCACCATCAGGAGGATGCAAAACCCATTTAGATTTCCCCCTAAACAGATTTCACACAGCTCAACAGGCTGCACATCAATGATTGGAAATCTCAGAGTGATTAGGGGAAGCTGGCATTTTGCAGGCACTGGGAACAGATCTGGGGCTGCAAAATGCAGCAAGGAGTTTCAAATTTGTCCTAAGCTGCTAAAACTCCATTTTGAACCCACAAATGTGACGTTCGTTTCTCCTGTGGTGCAGATTATGGGGAGGGAATGACCCCAACTCACCTTGCCCTGCTTTTATTGTGCATTCACAGCAGTTTCTGAGGAACCCAGCCTATGAAATTTATTTTGGGTATGAAAAACCTGCCCCCACGAAGATGTAGTTCAGTATTTCCTTGCATTTAGGCAATGTGCTGAGGTCATAATATTGATGGGGGCTTCATTTTACCTGGAAAATGTTTTCTGATCCAACCAGCAGCTCCCAGCCTAAACAACTGTTACTGAGGATTAGTTCCATTAGGAACAGGTTGAGCACAGCCTGGTTCAGTGAGGAAATGTAAGCACAGGCCAACTTTGGGGTGACTGGAGGCCAAATGAAACACCTGAGCCACATGCCTGGAGCTTCCAGGTGCTTTGGAAGGTGTTGGACATCAAATTCCTGCTACAGCCAACGAAAAAGAGACCCCAGCACCTTCACAAGATGGTTCACACTTGTACGCAATCCCTTTAAAAGCAAAAGAGAATAAAACCTTTATTGAACCTCAAATGAATATCAAGTGAAACCAGCAGCTTTACAGAAAATTAAGATATTAAAAACATTTCTTGCACCCAGGTGGTCCTTTTATGATGCTGTCTCCTGAGAGATGCACCAGTTTAAAAATGATTTTGAACTAACAAGTTCTTGGCCATGATGATGCTCTTGTGTTTTTTTTTTTTTTTTTTATATATATTTTCCTTTTCAAATAAGGTTTCCAAAGAAGAAAGCTCCCTCTTATTCTGGTTTATGATGCTTGCCCTTTCTCACAGTGCTTGTTTCAGGCTGGAGGCTTTGTAGCAGCACAGCTGATGGAGGAGCTGAGGCATGAAGGATTTACCAACATTAAAAATACCCTTCAGTGACATCAGCACCTTTTTGGTCAAGAAAAAACCTTCATTATTTTCTAAAACTGGCCAGACCCTGCACTCCTCCCTCCATGTGCCTGCTCTGCTGCCAGGCTGCCTTGATCGCGGATTATTTTTCTTTTCTTATGCATTATCTTCTGTGATGAGCTGAATGAGAAGGGATCTGCCATAAGGAAAAAGATACCTGAAATGAGGTCCAAAAAAGAAAGTGGGCTCTGGGGTGTGGAAGACCCCATTTATGTTGGATTAAATGTTCAATAAAGTCACTTAATGCTGTAAAATATCTCCATTTCCACTGCAGCTCTGCCTTTGGAACTCTTGCCCCAGCAAGGACTGACATCTGCCTGAGGGGCAGAGCCAGGGATGTGAGAGAGCTCGGAATGGATCATTACTGCCTAAGTAAGCATAAAATATCCATGTATTTTCCCACAGCTCTGCTTTGGGAAAATAAAAACTGCCTGTTTCCCCCTATTTACTGCCGTGGGCTCGAGGTAATCACCGATTGCAAAGTCACTCATAAGAAAGTTAAAGCCTGAGTGGTGCTGGGGGATTAAAGCACATATGGAAATTATTCCACAAGGGGCCATTTCTGCAGCCCTGGGACAGGTTTTCATCCCATGACTGACCAAACATTGCTGCTTTATTGCCCACCAAGATGGAAATTTGAAGAGGTTCCCTGCGTTTTCCTTTCCAAAAAGTAGCTTTTGTGGGGTGATATCAAACCGTGGGGTGGGTGAGGGATGGACCTTCCCAGTGGCCTTTCCTGAGGGATGGGAGTGATGCTCTCACCACCCCAGGGCAAGAACAGGTTTCATTTGTGTGTTTTTCCAACAGAAGGAGGGAGCTGGGAAGTGCTAAAAGTTGAGAGCTGGAAAGGTGAACAACTGGAAAAGAGCTAATTCCCATTTTTCTTTTTTAACAGCCACCCAGGACCAAATTCATTGGCAGTGTTGTGCCAAGAGCTCACCCTGGAAATCACAGTGACACTTTATCTGCACCCTGGGAATGCAGGGAACCAGGTCGTGTAGCCCAGAGCCCTCTTGAATAAATGCTGCACTAAATGAATTAAAGAATCATAAAAGAGTTCCTCAGCTGGTTTGTGTGCTGGTAATTGTGCAAATGTCAGCAGATGAGACTGATTTTGTAGAACAACCCTCTTAAAACATCCACAGGGTCAGATTTTGTGTTTTGGTGACATTGGGTGTGTTGAAACTTCTGTTTTAGGAAAGTTTGGGGCAGATTTTGAAACATTTCAGTGGTAATGTCATCAGGCAGACACAAAAATTCACCCTTTCCCTTTAACCTCTCTTCTGGGCTGTTTTTTTCAAGAGTTGTGATCGTGTTCCTGTTCTGGGTGTGAGGGGACACTGCAAAATTCAGCACTGGAGGCTGGAGAGCTGCAGCTGTACTGCCCTGAGTACTCAGCAGCTGCCCTGAGCTCTTCCCAGGCTCTCCCAAAGAAAATTCCAGCCTTGAAGAGTGTGGGAATGAGTCCACTCATCATTAAATCATGGCTTCCAGGCAGCTTATACCTGTGTTTGACTCAGAGATTTCATGTTTTTTATTCTAAAAATCATATTCACCACTTAGATCTGAAGCAGCTTCCCCGATGGCCTTTGGAATACTTGGGAAAAGCCATCAATTTGGAACAAGGATGGCAATTATGCTCATATGAGAGCAAAAGGGACTGTCTTGCTGCTTTGCTTTATTGGATGGCTGAGCAATTCATTATTTGTGTAGGAATCTTATTTTCCGTTGCTGGCTGATCAGCCAGTCAAGACTGTAAATCTAATTAATTTGAATACATGAGATTGCAAGAAACAGTGTTTCTCTTTGGGTTCAGAAGTAAGAAATAATTAGCCCACAAGAACTTCAGTGCTTTGGAACTCACTCCTTGGCAGCCCTGGAGCTCGAGCTCTAGGCAGGGTGGGAAGTCCAGGAAGAGATGGCGATGATTAATAATGAATTTCTTGCTTCTTGGACGGTATCAAGAGCTCAGCTCAGTTTGTTAGGAGAGGGCATCTGTCTCCCTGCCTTATCAGATGAGGAAAAGGCAAATATAAACAGGAGGAGGAGCCAATCCAGCTCCCTGCAAGGCTCCTACTTTGCCAAAAGCTGCTGTTCCTCCTGTTCGCAGTGGCTGCAGCTGGGGGTGCATCTGGAGCCCCTGCTCTGGGGGGATCCTTCTGGAACTGCAGCCTCTCAACACAAAAATGGACATGGGGCACCCTCCTGCTGGGTCTGAGCCAGGTGAGGCTCCTCAAGCAGAGGGATGGATGGGCAGAGGTGCTGAACCTTTGTGGGGGAAAAATAAGTGGTGGAGAAAGTGGAAAAGGAACATCCTGCCAGCTTTTAGTATTATCCGTAGATGAGTGGATGTGATCATTTCACAGTGTCAGAATATGCTGAGTTAGGAGAGACCCATCAGGATCAAATCCCTCACAGGACACCCCCACAGTCCCACCCTGCGCCCCAGACTGTTGCCTTGGTTTGTGGTTGGCAGCAGATTTTCAGTTTTAACAAAAATCATTAAAAAATTGCTTGGCTTTCCATCATTTTAGATGGGATTCTTGTTCTGAGATGTGCTGGAAGTCGTGACATTCCTCCAGAAGGGCTCACATGTGGAGGAGTGTCAGGAATGCCAAGATTCAGATCCCGGCAGTGCTGCCAAGACACAGCAGAGGGACAAGGTCGATTTTCAGCGTGGTTCCAAGAGAAGGAGGAAAACAATACGGGAAGGGCACTTCTGAGGCAGAAAACCTGGGCAGAGAGGAGGAAAATCTGTGTTTGGTTTCTTCTTCTGTCAGCAGGAGCTGCCTGTGGATTGGAGTTCTGGGAATGAATTCCTGCATTCCTGGTGTTCTAAGGCAAGGAAAACAGGCAGTGATCAGGAGGGTGGGCCCCAAAGTCCTCTCTGCTGTAGGAATCCTAAAAAAATGCTGAGAACAGCCCAGGAAGGCCATTGATGGAGTGTTAAAACCACTTAAATCTCTCCAGCAGACATGGATTCCTGGGAAAATGGGAGAATGGATAGTGGGATTGATGTGGCTGTGGCTGCTCCCAGGCTGATGTGAANATATTAAAAAAAAAAAACAACCTCACCTTGTAAAAACATTTAGTCCCATTGAGTACAAATTTACTTCCTATAACACATTTCAAGGCATGGAATGGCCCCATTGGCATTTCCTATAAACCCTAATGAAATTCGAGATGAACCACCAAGCTTTTTTCAGCATTTTATGGTAGAAATCCTTCACAGGGACTTTTTTCGGGATCCCTGAAACTTGGAAATTAATATTATTAGAGTTCTTGAAGAGAACAAGTGTGGGACAGCTACAGCTTCTGCTGCTCAGCTTTGATTGAAGCCTCTTCATGTTTATTTTGGAGAGAATCATGAGGCATTTGGGTGTTGCTAAATATAAGTGGGATGACTCAAAGGGAACGCTGAGGTCCAGATTTGGAGCAATGAATCAGGGAGATGCTTTGAGCACCATCAAACCCCACTTCAGATTCTCCAGATTGCCAGCAAATGTAAACAACAAAACTGAAGAAAACATCTTGTTTGGGACTGTATTTTTCAGTGGGTGAGGCTTGGAGAGAACCTTGGGAGGGTTTTAATGCTGCACTCCTTAATAATTCCTATATATGTGAATTTTCCTCCCCAAAATTTGGACATTTGCCTGGCTTCTAATGGAGAGGGACTGATATTCAGGTGTTAAACTGAACACTGACCTTTGCCTGACTGTCCCTCCACACCTTTGGGCCTTTTTAAAGTATTTAAGCATCTAAAGAAACACGTGGACATAAGTTCATAAAATTCCAGGATGGTTTGTGTTGGAAGGACCTTGAATCTCCTCCCCATGGGCAGGGACTCCTTCCCCTAGACCAGATTGCTCCAAGCCTTGTCCAGCCTGGCCTAAAGTTATTCAATTTTGGTGGGTTTTTTGTGTTGAAGGTAGTTGTATTCATTTTTATAACCTGAGGTGGTTTGGAAAATCCTGAAGAACATTAATTCCCACATTTAGGCAGGTGAGCACCTCCAGAAAACTCATCCACAGAGAATCTACTGCTTTGTACAGCGGGAAGATTTTAAAACCCCAAACCAATCCCACCACATCAGTTTAATTTCTGGTGCGATGTGTGTGATAATGGCATAGATAATTTCCAAGAGCGCTTATTCTAAATCTGAATTTTAAGCCATGTTTTTCCCCCTGGATTCCATTCTTTCGGCTAAAGCTACAACCTTGTAGCTTTTAGTCCATCTCAAGTTGCATTTCAGAAGTTCATTTCACGTGCCAGATCTATTCCAAGCCCAGATGAAATGAGGGAGCAGCAGTGCAGGCATTGAGCCCCACTACAAATCTCCCTCTGCTTTGGACCTGACAAAGAGCTGCTTGACTGAGCCTGAAATGCAGCTTCTCAAGCTTTAAAATGCTATCATTTTTGTCTGGCATTTTGTGGGCACAGAAATATCGATGCAGTTGACCACAAGTGCTAAAGAGAGGAAAATCAGTTTTGTAGTCAGAGCTGAGTGGGTGAATTTGCAAGCTGAAGATGCCTCACTCGGGTGGATCCTTTTAAAAAGGAACAGATTTGTAAATGTTAATGTACGTATAACTTTTAAGGAGAGATATTACATATTGGTTTTGCTAACAGTCTTTCTATTCATGGTGCTGCTTAATTAAGGTGATTTTTTCATTACAAGGAAAAAAAAATCCCTTTACAAAGAGGCTGTAGATTATTAGATGAAGTTCATCCTGTACAGAGGGAAGGACTTAGGATATTGAAGTAAGAAGAATCACTGTTCTAGAGGCCTGAATTTCCCATTTTCTACCTTTGTCTAGAGGTACATTCTCATTTTCCTGTAGCCCTGACAGGCGGGAGGTGCCGTTCTGCTCAAAATACATTTCTTTAATTTCCCTAAAAAGGATTTCTTTAATTTTTGAAGTGCAGTGTTTCTGCTTTTCCAATGCTGGGCTTAAGACAATTCCTGTCAAATTTCCAAAGGGAACAGAGTGAATCCAAGTGCTTTCCATCACATATGAAACCTGTATTGACTCTGAAGCTGGATATCCTAATCAAGTAGAGTGCATTATCAAGTCTGATAAATCTTAACAGACTTTCTAATCAATAAAGCCTGCAGCGTATGCCAGAGCACACAGCCAGTTCAGGAAATACGATTTTCGGGAAAGGCACAAAATTCCTGCACGTTTATTTAGGATGAGTATTTGAGTTATGGCATTACTGCTTTATGGAAGGTGTTTAAGGTGACTCTGAGCTCAAATTAGTGAGGTTTTAATCCCAATTCAGGGGTTTTTTTCAGCTGTCATAGAGCAGGGGTCCTACAGAATGGAGAAGCAGGTTTTTGGAGGGGCTGTGCTGGTTGGATCAGAGGTGTGTGCATGGGGGGATATCCTTGTGCCCTATTCCTCACTTTTCCATGTGCTTATCCCTTTGCCAAAGTCCCAGAAAGAGCTGAACCTCAAAGACTCGAGGACTGAGAAGCCACTGATGTCACTTTGCAGCTCAAGGAGCTTTGGGCTAAGCTGAGCAGAGTTTTCCATGCTCTCAGCCCCGATGTTTTTGGCAATCCCTTTATTCCTACTGCTGCTTACATGTCCCAACAGACTGGCACCCCCAAGGAGTTTTGGAGCTGGCTCTGTTTTTGGGACTTGGGGATGTGGGTGAGAGCACAGGGATGAGCTCCTGCTGTGGGGGACAACAGCCTTTCCATGGAATGCTGCTCATTCCAAACTGTGACCTTGATCCCCAGATGGGCCATTCATTTCAGAGCTGGCCTTGATCCTTGTGAGTCCCTCCCAACTCAGAATATTCCATGGAAGTTGTGTTTTGGCTGCCCTGGGCACACACAGCCCCTGTCCCAAGGGGCTGTAGATGGTATTTAGTGTCCTTTAGTGCTGGTTCCATATGGAAATATTCCTGAGGAGGCAAAGGTTCCTGTGGGTGCAGTGGATTCTCTGCAGCCCTTGGTGGGTGTTTGGTGCAGCTCTCACCCCACTTCTCTGGGGCATCTGCAGGAAGAGTCTTTCCCTGAACTCAGGATGCGGCAGGAAAAACTATTTTTACTTCTCTCAACTGCACATTTATTAAATTTCCAACCTGAAAAGCTCTCCCCCTGCCAGGATTTCTCTAAAGAAGAAGGATAACCTTGGCAGGCTGCTGAAATCCTGTTTCCCTTGGCAGGGGGAGGCCAAGTGCTGCCTGTGCCCCAAAGGCAGACGCTGCTAAATCCTCTTCCTGGGGCTGCTGCTTTATTACCACGAGGGCTCAGGACTGAGCAGGCACTGCTGCAGACGAAGATATTTCAACCCCCTCTTCTCCCTTCACTCAGGGAAATTACATTTTGCTGTGTAGTGTTTAATCTGTCGGTCGGGCCTGTACAAAATGACAAGTGAGCGTGATTTAATTTTATGATAGTGCTGCATTAGATGACCACTTTATGTTGCTGTAAAAGAGGAATTTGGAGTGGTGGCGTGCTCTGCTTTTCCACATTTGATATCCTCGTTTCCTGGAGTCTGACAATAAAATCTTAGGGATCTTAAGAGTGGCTTTGCTGTTGAGGCCTGCTTGCCCGTGTGGATGTATTTGGGAAATTGGGTGTCACAGGAGCACTGAGGCTTTGGCATCATTTTAGTGGGATTTGACAAAATGTTCTTCTCTCTGGTGACAAGGACAGGACCCGGGGAAGGGCTGGAGCTGTGTCAGGAAAGGTTTAGGTTGGATTTCAGGGAAAGGCTCTTTCCCCAGAGGGTGCTGGGCACTGCCCAGGGAATGGGCACAGCCCGAGGCTACCAAAAACCAAACTGATCAAATCAAACCAATTAAATTGAGCCTCATCAGCAAAAGTGGAAGAACAGGGATTTTCCTTGCTCTGATTCCAGGAGCAACCTAGTGCAAGTGAAGGAAGGCAATGCCATCAACTGTCCCTGCTGTCTTCTCTCTCATCTCACACCTCAGATTTCTGGAAAGCTCCTCTGTTTTCACAGCTCTTCATTGGAGTTTAGGAATTAAATCCAACACCTCTACATTGAGACTCGTGTTGCTCTTGAGCAGTTTTGATGCCAGGTTTTTAGTGGACTCTCAGTAAAGTCACTCACCTGTGTTTTGTTCCTCTGAAGAGTTGCTCATGGTGCTCTTTCACAGCCCTGCTAAAATATGTTTGAATTCCTGGCACTGAATGGGAATGTGCACTCCATCAGCCAGCAAGGACACTTGTGTTCATACAGAATTCATGAGTGCATGTTAAACACTGCTATAAAAGGACATTTCTTGTCTTCAGCTAAATTGACAGCCCCTCTTTCAATATCAACTCCTTGTGCTTGGGAAATCAAGACACATGATTGTCTCTTTTTTTCAGCTAAGTAAAAATGATTTCTTTTAAATGTCTGGGTGAGTGAAAATCTCTGTTGTTTGCTGTGATATTTCCTTTCAAGAGGCGCTGCTTTGTTTTGGTGGATAACTATTGCTTTTCCCTTTGCTTGTCTGCCTTAAAAATTTCTGTGGGTACACACAGCTGTGATGAAGCTCCTTTCCTTCCACTGCCACTCAGAGCCTTTTCAGCAAGAGCTTTGTTTAGGGCTGAAAATCATGATGCTGAGAAGTTGCCTGAAGGAAAAAATTGGAAAGTAACATGTTGTAGTGAGCAGGAGACTTTTTTTTCTTTTGTTTTTATCATTATGAATTAAGTTGGGCTTGGTGTACCAGGCAGCAAAACAAGAGGATGAGTGAGCTGGACAAACTGAGGCTAAAGGAAAAAGGGGAGGTGGGAGGTGATATTTTCATTACACTCATCCACTTTAGTTGTCCAGTCAGTGACTGAGGGGTTCTTTAAGGCCTTTCACCAGCAGTTTTCTGTCTCTTCACCTTGCATTTTTTGTTCCACATGGTGTCTCAGCAGAGGGAATGATCAGGTATTTTCAGCTGGACAACCTGGCCTTGGACACTTCCAGGTATGGGGCAGCCACAGCTTCTCTGGGCAACCTGTGACAGAGCTTTCCCCTCCCAGGGGGGAATTTTGTCCTAAAATCTCCTCTAAACCTCCTCTCTCCATTTCAAACCACTCCCCCTTGTCCTGTCATTGCTCATCCTGCCTGTAGATCTTTGGCGAAGGGGACATCCAGCCCAAGGGACACCCTGCAAGGCAGGGATTTGTCACTCTGCCTGGCCATGTACAGAACCAGGAGCTCTGCCTTGCTGAAGAAGCAGAAGTTGAGATCAGTGGCAATTCCTATTTAGAAAGAACTTACTACATTTTAGCCTGGGTTTTTTTCAGTGCTTGCATGAACAAGAGCACACCCAGACCCTCCCAGCAATAAAGTGTGTGTCTAGAGGTGACAATCAGGCTCTTGCTCTCAGTCCCACTCCTCTGGCTCCTGCTACTGTTTTATGCAGCCATTTAAAAGGACACATCCTCACATTCCAGGTACTGGGGCTTCAAGGCAAATATTGCTTTTAAATATTCCAAGGCTCATGGCAGGAGGAGCAACAGCCAAGCTCCAGATGGGATTGGAAAAGCTTTGAAGGGTTTCAGGTGTAGTAATCACAGATCCTCTGAACAGAGAGAGACAGAGCTGTCCCAGGATTTCCTGGGAAGCTGTGAGGAAGCTCAGAGGAAGAGTTAAAACAATTCTTATCTCAATCTCTGCACCTGGCAGGCAATCTCTGTTTGTCACAGATGCTCACAAGAAGGAGTTGTCCCTTCTTGACCAACAGGTGAGAGAAGATTCCTGAAGGCCAATCAGGTCTTAGGGCCACCATTGTTTCTATCAGAACTGTGATTTCTAATAATAAAGTGCTTTTCCTGCCTTCTGATGATGGAGTCTCTGTGTCACCTTTGTCTGTCCCCAAGACCCCTGGGGTGATATTCAGGCTCAGCTCTGTGCCCCAGCCTGAGCAGGACAGGAGCCTGTGTGTGCTCCCTCACCTCCCAGCCCTGCCCAGCTGCTTGGCTCAAACCACTGGGAAGAGGTGGAAGGGATTAATGTCAGGCAAATAAAACACTGAAATACTGACCTGAGATCAGGACAAATTTATAAAATTCTCCATCCTCTCAGGACAGTGCATGCTGGAATTGGGTATCCTGATCCAGGTGTCTTTTCCACCTGGCTGGGTGGAGCACTCAGCCCTGGCAGGGTTTGCATTTTCAAATGGCATCTCCTTCAAAGCAGATTTGAATTTTTTCCCAGTGGTGTAATGAAGCTGGTGGAGATAATTCCCTTCCTTAAGCTGCTCCATGTGTAAAATTAAATCAGGAACCTGGGGTGATTCAGTTACACTGGAGATCTGCCTTAAGAACCTGTGTCTACCTGAACCTTGTGATGTTTTACAAGCTCAGGCCAAATCTCTTCTCCTTCAATATCCCAAAGAAGTCACAGAAGAATGACCTGAACAATTTGGCAAGGCTCACCACGTGTATTTCACCTGCATGAGGAAGGATATTCTAAAGGAAAATTTGAAAGGCTCTCTAATTCCCAGGCAAATCAGAGAGTATAACAGAAATATTTGTGTTCCTGAATTTTAAAAAATGTGCTGTAATACCTACATACCACAGGATGGAGTTACAGACTTAACTTTAGATTTGCCTGCCTTTTAGCCCTACGGTTAATGTTTGTTTTAATATGTTTTGGTGGTTTGTTTATTTTTTTAAACAGTTTACTTGCAACAGATGTGACCAAGCATATTGGAGAGGATTCTTCCACCTTGCAAAGGCCAGAACAAGGTTACAGCAGGCACAAATCCCGGGAACAGGTTGGACATGGAGCTTGTACCATTGCTCTGAGTGCTTTAATCTTCTGTCATTCAGTGCTCAACAAAGATCCCCCTTTTCCAGAAGTCACAAAATCATTCAGGTTGGAAAGGACCTCTAAGATCATCTAGTCCAGCTTCCAGCCAAGCCCTGGATGCCTGTAAATCATACCAAAAGGTGCCACATCTGCCTGAGATCTGAACCCTCAGCAGGAATGGGGACTCCACACTTCCCTAGGACTCTGTTCCAATGTGTAACAACTCTTCCAGTAAAGATATTCTCCCTGACACCCAAACTCAACCTGCCCTGGCATGACCTGAGCCTTGTTTCTCTGTAGTTCTGGAAGAGGCTGTGCTCTAGAATGAAATACTCATAAAATTCACCTTCTGAGCTGATGCACTGGAGCTGAACATGCTCTGGGTGCTGGCACTGCAAAACAGGCAGGGGCTGCAGCTGGGATGGGGACAGGCTTCCCCAGGGATCCATTTCCAGGCAGCCAAGCTCCCCCCACCAGTGTGGAGCTGTTCACATTCTCTGAACATGGTCCCTTCACCCAGGATTTTTCTCCTGGGAAGCTGAAAGGCAGCGAGAGGCCTCAGAGAAAGGGAAACAATCCTTATCTCATTTGCTTCTCCTGTGTTTGTGCCCATGTGGAATGTGTTTGGAAGTTGTTTATCTGAAGTGATGAGTCTTGATTGGGCTCCTGTGTGAATTGTTTTGACTCATTGGCCAGTTAGGGCCAAGCTGTGTCGGGACTCTGGAAAGAGTCACGAGTTTTCATTATTATCTCTTTAGCATTCTGTATCTTTTCTGTATTCTTTAGTATAGTTTAGTATAGTTTTCTTTAATGTTATATAGTATTATAAAATAATAAATAGCCTTCTGATAACATGGAGTCAGATGCATCTTTCTTCCCTGCCATGGAGGGCACTGATTTTGCAATATCCCTGCAGGATTGGTATTCCTCAGCTTCCCTGGCTGTGGAAAGGTGAGAGGATTTGATTACAGACTAAAAACAATGATGAAACAGAATCTACTTCTGTTTGCAAAACACTTGGAAACCTCCAGATTGTGGAATTGGCAGAATTAATAATTGCCATCTCCACCAGCCTGGCACTTCCCTACCTATCAATCCCCACACAGGAGCACTTTTTCTTGGGGGATTTTTGGAGCAGAGCTGCTTCAGGAGAGGTGGGTGCCCCTTTGGGACAGCCTGCAAAGCTGCCTCAGTGTGGCAGGATGTGTAACCCCTTCTCACTTCTCACGCCCAGTTCCCTGATTTTGCAGAGGTTTTAAATAATGAAACTGTTCTGGCATCCAGAAACCTGCAGTTGATGCTGAATGATGGCATTATTCTGGTGTGCAGTTGGTACAAATGAGAGCAAAACCTCTCCATAAATAGCTTAACTACATGGATATTACTAGGATATTACAGTTTTTATAAGCCACACCTACCCAAAGATATCCCAAACTTTGACAGTGATGTGTTGGATATTTCCAGCCCCAGGGAGGAGCCAATTTTCCCATGGAAAAATATGTCTGACTCTGGTCAGGATTTGTCTAATTCCATGTAAAGAGCCTTTTCCCCCTGCCTTTAGGAGGATATCTGTAAGAAAAATTTCTTTCTTCCACAGGTACTTTTAGATCATCATCTGCTAATAACGAGCTTTATCCCCTTCCTGCAGCAGGTGACTGTAAAGCTGTCACCAATCATTTGGGTTTACAGCAATAGCAATTATACCGAGGGGTTTTATTATATTTTGAATGCTGTGTTAGTAGTGTAGAATAAATTAACCTTAGCCAGAATTATGCTGGCTCTATATTGCATTAATATTTGGGATCAGGCAGCATTTACAACAGAATTGCATCTGCAGGAGTTGTTCTGGGTATGACAGAAGAGGTGTCTGTCCTGGCAACCACAGCTTCATGCCAGGGCCTTCATCCCCAGTAAAGAATTCCCAATTTTACACTGATTTCTCTCTGTCACATGATAAAGAAATATCTAAGGGTTATTCTTTATATCAAGTGTTTAAAACACATGCTGGATTTTGGGAAATATTGAGAATTTGTATAATTTCATGGTAGTTTTGGCACCTGGTCTGTTGCTGTCGGCCTGAGAATAATTAAAAAAAAAAAAAAAAAAAAAAAAAGAGTGAAATTGCAACATTTAGATTTTGTTGATCAGTGTTAAATCAGAATCAAGATAATCAAAGGATATAATTGGGAGTAGAATGTGCTTAGGTTTAAGCAGGTTTCAAAGAAACTTCAACCCAGGCTTGCCTTGAATTTTATACTGAAAGCTGTTGGTGAAAGGGACATTTCCTAGCAGGAATTGAAAAGCTCCTTGAAGCACAGAGAAGTAGCAACAGCAAATAAAATAAATTAATGTAGTGATATTTCCTTTTATAATTTTATAATATAGAATGAGTATAGAGGGTAAATGTATAACTGGGGATATGACGCAGTAATCTGGTTGTGGCTGCTTGGCCTGGAGCAGAAGTGGAGTATGAAATCCAAAGAAGGAAGAAGAATCAGTGATAAAATGAGGATATTTTCATTGCCACAGCTCTCAGTGTGTGTTAACCCAGAGGAAGTGACACATTTACACTGCTGGATTTACTTAAAATCAGACTGGACAGCTGTGGTAATCACAGATCCTCTGAACAGAGAGACAGATCTGTCCCAGGATTTCCTGGGAAGCTGTGAGAAAGCTCAGAGGAAGAATTAAAACAATTCTTATCTCAATCTCTGCACCTGGCAGGCAATCTCTGTCTGTCACAGATGTTCACAAGAAGGAGTTGTCCTTTCTTGACCAACAGGTGAGAGAAGATCCCTAAAGGCCAATCAGGTCTTAGGGCCACCATTGTTTCTATCAGAACTGTGATTTCTAATAATAAAGTGCTTTTCATGTCTTCTGATGATGGAGCCTCTGTGTCACCTTTGTCTGTCCCTGATACCCCTTGGGGGACAAACAGCAACTTTTGGTTCAGCCTCCTGAGTCACATTTCTGTGGCAAGGGAAGCTGAATGTGTGTCTAAGTTCTGTCCAGACAACTGAAGAGAGGAAATTTCCATGTGGGGTTTGACAGGAGAACTCTCCAGGCCATGTTCTCAAGGAAGGAATACCTGGAGAGGTTTGTGCCCAGCTGAGTGTTGCACAGGGTGATACAAGTCCTGTCCTTGTTCCCTGGCTGTAGGGAAATTCCTAGCAGAACAAGGGCATTGTGTGGAGGAATTTCTGGCAGAACAAGGGCATGCTGTACTCCTGCAGAACTTGAACAACCCTGGCCTGTAGATTATAAAGTTTCTTTGAAAACTATGTACCATCCTCAAAAAGATAGAACATGTACCATCCTGAACAGATAGAACAAGGAAGAATGAACATTATACAGAGATGAAGCCAGATGCCAAGCAAGATATGAAAACCACTAAGTTAGCACTGTTGCCCTGATTTTCTCAAGTTTTACTAAGCCTTCTGATGTTTGCATTCTTTGTACAAACTTTCTCACGCACTTTATGTAAATAACTTATTGTTTTGCATTCCTTTATGGGGGACGAGCAACCTGATGGACAGTTGGGTTGCCCAGTGACATTGAGGAGGTGGCACTGTCACCCTCCAATGACACTGGCATTTCAGAAAGATATATATATGGAGTCAGATGTTTTAATTAAGAGTTTTTTAGTTTGCTTTGACCAGAGCTGCTCCGTGTCCTTCTTATGTCGCCCCAGGGTGACATAGCACACCTTAGCTAAAGCACGTACACCTTAGCTAAAACACATACAACATGGCAGCCAATCAGCAAGTAACATGTACGCGTGATTTTAGCCACTTAACCAATGAGTGTTAGGCCTTAGTCATGTGAAACAGTGTATAGAAGCATAAATATAACACAATTGTTGCAATAAAAGGAGAACGACACGTAGCCATGTTGGTGTGATTGCCGTTACTCGGCCGACTCTCCGTGGGACCCTCTTCACCTGGCCATCTTGCCATGAGGAAAGCTGGAGATTTCACTTTCCTCCAGCAGAATCCTCAGCTTTGATCTATTTTGTTGTCTCAGCGACTCGTGTTGTCCTGCGGTGGAACTGAAGCTCAGGAACAGCACGGAATCAAAGGGATGTTTATGAGCCATGCAGCAAACAGCAAACCCCTCTCCATTTCTCACCCTTGCCAGCTCCAATCTCATGCAGGGCTGTGTGCAGGAGCACCGAGGCAGTAAAACAGAGCGGGATGTCATCCCTAAGGAATGTCTGAGCCTCCTCAGCCGAGCAGGTGGTGAGCTTGTGCTTGGCTGGGTTTGACAGCAGTTGTGCTCCATCCCCTGGTGAAAATTAAATAAAAACCTATGCTTGGAGTCAAACTCTCCACGAGGTCAGTTTGGAAGAGCTGCATCCCAAGCCTCTGGAACTGCCCTGGCTGGGTTTGAGTGTGGCAGGGGTCAGAGGGGGTGCTGGCTCTGCTCAGTGGTGCCCAGAGATGGGACAAGGGACAGGAATTAAACCAGGAAATTCCACCTCAATATAAGGAAAAAATTCTATATGTTGAGGGTAGCAGAGCTTTGGAAGCCCGGGGAGATGTGGAGTCTCTTTGTTTTGAGAGACATCCCAACCCCACCTGGGTGTCTGCCTGTGTCCCCTGCCCCAGGGCAGGGGGTTTGACTGGGTGATCCCTTCCCCCCATTTGGGGGTTCTGTAAGGATCTGGCTCTGCACAGCAGCTGGAGAGTCCAACCCCAACCTCTTCTTCTGTGGATCTCTCTCTTAAAATCCAGCCTAGCACCAAAGATGTGGAAATGTGGATGGATGGGACCCCCAAACCAAGCTGGGGTTATTAACAACGGGCAGTTCCTCAGTATCATTTCAGTTCTGCTCCCCTGTAATGAGTTCAATACACTCTGTAATGTTCCTATAAAACTGGTTATGGGATGACAGCAATATATGGTGTGATGTTACAGGCCTTTCATAACATTCCAGAGTAATTAGGACATAAAATTGAGCTGAAACTTTAAACGACATTTCAGCTCTGTTCTCTCTCTATATACACTACTCTTCAGCAGGCAAAGGCAGTAATTTAATATTGACTTCTGTCTGCAAGATTACCATATAATCTAAATGCTAATAACAATTAAAGCACAGCATGGTGATTAAAGTGTCTCTTGAATATTGAAAATACAGGTAATAAATGAGGCAAGGATGTGAGGCAGAGTTGGAGTTTAAGGATCTGTTCTGAGGGGCTGTGCTGAAAAAAAAAGAGTTGGGCTGGAGAAGTTTTGTGCACAGTCTGTGCTTCTTTCATACTTAGCCGTCAAACACACTCGTTTGATATATTTTTATTCCAGGCTCTATCATATGGAAAGCAGGCTTGTGAAACCCAAATCTGAACTCTTTTTATTTCCTTCTCCCATTCCTATAAATAATAGTTTGTCTCAGGAGAGGTTAAAGGGATGGTTTCCCTCACAAATTGAGAGGAGTATTTCCTTTTGGAAATTAATTCTTGTTAGTGAAGTACACACTTCAGAGTTTTCTGGGAGGCAGAAGAACCCTGAAAGGCAGCTAAAACGAGAAAGAAAGGAAATGAAATGCAGAAACCCTTTAAAAAACCTACAGTCGTGTGAAAGCGTGTGAGATCCATTAAACTCGGGGAACACCGGGGTAAATGTGCAGCACAAAAGGTCCCTGAGCTCAGCTGTTGGTTCTTCCAAAGCTCTGTTTGTGTTTCCCTTTGCTTGTAGCTCAAAGCAGGATATCAAATCCTGAATTTCATGGATTTTAATGGATTTATTCACAGTAGCTTTAACCCAGGTAGCTCCAAGCCCTGTCCAGCCTGGCCTTGGGCACTCCCAGGGATCCAGGGGCAGCCACAGCTTCTCTGGGAATTCCATCCCAGCTCCTCCCCACCCTCACAGGGAGGAATTCCTTCCCAATATCCCACCTCGCTCTAGTCTCTGTCGGTTTGAAGCCATTCCCCCTTGTCCTGTCACTCCCTCCCTTGGAAATTGTCTCTCTCCATCTTTCTTCTCAGCTCCTTCAGGCACTGGAAGGTCACAATGAGGTCAATCCGGAGCTCGTCTTCTTCAGGCTGGACAGCCCAAACTCTCCCAGCACAGCTCTCCATTCCTCTGATCCTCCTGGGCCCTCCTCTGGACTCTCTCCAACCCTTCCACGACCTTCCTCCTGTGGGAGCCCAGGACTAGAGCAGCTCTGCAGGTGGGGTCTTGTGGCAGCAGCTCTCTGCCCACAGAGAGCAGGCACAGACTTTCCCAGGCATTTTCCTGGGGAAGCTGTGAGAAAGCTCAGAGAAAAGAATTAAAACAGTTCTTATCTCCACCTGCTGCTGCTGTTGTTGGGCACATGTGGAATGCGTTCTGGAGATTTGTTTGCCAAGGGGTGGTTTCTTGATTGGACAGTGGATGGTGTTTGGATTGATTGGCCAATGGGGTCAGAGCTGTATTGGATGGTCAGGAAGGGTTATGGGTTTATTAAGAATATAGTAGAATATAGTATAGTAGAATAAAGCAATGGTTCAGCCTTCTGCAATCATGGAGTCAGTGCTAATTATTACCTGGCTGGGGGCCTGCAACCACAGGGTCTCACCTGAGCAGGGCAGAATCCCTTTTTTCTCCTTTTCCCTTCCTTCTGGCAGAGCAGCACCAAGAGGTGCAGCAGAAGGGCTCCTGTGCTGGCAGAGAGGAGCAGGGAGAAGTCCATGGATCACTGTGATCCCTTGCTCTGGCTGTAGCTGATTGAACAGGGACAAAAAGATCCCTGTGTGGCTGAGGCTCGGCAATAAAAGGCCCGGAGCTGTCTGTGTGAGATGGTGTTCAAAAGGAAGAAAGAGGGAAAATTAACTCAACATTCTTGTAACCACTTGAACAAGATGCAAATAAAATGGAGAAAGGCTTTTGTGTGTGTGTGTGTTGGGGTGTTTGTGAGCTGGGATTTGCAGAGCAGATCCATTATCCTTGATGAAAACGTTTTGACTGCTTTTTGTCAGAGCCCTTCTGTGCTCTAAGTGCTTCTCTTCATCATAATGGGCTTCCCTGATAGATATCCCTGCCATTGCCACCAATCCGGCTCCAAGCTTTATTCCTTTAGAATTTAAGAATGTGGGTTTTATGATAATGCTTTTCCTGTGGCTGGTGAGCAGTGCCCAGGGGTTTGAAGCATTTATTATTGTTAATAATCCATGTTTAATAGAACTGCTTTCTTCTGGAGATGGCAAAGAACTTGATCAATTTTGCATAGGGGAATTATTTCACCTGGTAATGAAATACCCTCATCTCGTGGGCCAGAAGAGGAATGAGATGGGACAGAGCAGCTCAGCAGAAGAAATGCTGGGTGGTTTATGCAGCTGTAATAAGAATATCCTTTGCTATTTCGGGCACCCCTCTTCATTCCAAGCAAGCAACAAGCAAAAAAAGAAAAAAAAAAAAAAAAGAAATGTGATGCAGATGGAGATGAAGGACCTGGGGAGATGAGGAAAGGTCATTTTCCTGACACAACTGGACGCGTGCAAGGAGGAGGAACTCTGGTTTGAAGCTGTCTCTCAGGAATAGATTGGACAGGGCATCTTGGCCCCACGGGAGAGAATCAGTCAGGACTCGCTGTGAAGGCGTCGCTCATCTGAGCCGGCTTTGATTTCTCCCTGAGCTGCTGGGGAGGGAGCTCCTGACAGTGCCCAGCCCAGGGGTAGGACAGGGAGTTCATGGAGAGCCTCAGGACACCGAATTTATGGGGCACTCACTGCTTGTCTCTGTGGTCATCTGGGAACAGGGCTGGCATGAGGCAGCCGTGGAGAATTACGATATTTGAATCTCCTGGTGAGGGGGGCTTGTAAGGCGTGCTGGCAAACTTGGCTGGTTTGTACTTGTGTGAATTACAGATTGTTCAGCAAAAGGAAAAGGGGCTTGCAGAGAAAACGGTCCCCAGAAATCCTCTGCCATAAAACTGCCCTGTAACTGCAAGATCCTATTTGGGTGCTCCTGCAAAGCAGGGAGCAGCGGGCTGGGCTCAGCTGCCGTGGACAGTGGAGAGGTTGAGAGTCCTTGGAAAATGCCAAGCAATGGGATATCATCTGGATCCAGTTTTTAACCTGCACATTCCTTGTGTGGAGCTGTTCAAAGGGACCTGGGAAGAACGGTCACATGAATGACCTGGATCATTTCTGAGGTCTGAGGCAAAATAAGGGATTGTCTTCCCTCAGCACTGCTGGGAAGTGTCTGTGGTCCCTAAAGCAGGACTGGGAGCTGTGCAAATCCACAGGCACCCTTTTCCTTGCTCATGTAAACACTTAGAATCCTTAATTTTTCTTTTAAAGACATTTCCAGCCCAGTAGGTTTTGAGCTTTGCCTCTGCAGCTCTGTTTTTTCCCCTTGTGGGGTTTGTATCCATCTGACCTTGTGAGTGGTGAATTCTTCTGGAATAGTGTCGTGAACTTAGGAAATTTTGTTTTGGTGGTTGCTAGACGTGCTGCAGTAAAGGACCTTATGGCCTGTGTCAATCCTCACCTTACCAGCAAAATTATCTCAGAATAAAGAAATGTTAAAGATGAGAAATGTTCACCCAATCTCTCAAATGCCATTGCTGTTTAACTGTTGCATGAGCTAATTAAAATAGAATTTTTGCTCAATTTAAGATTAACAGGCCTGAATTTCTTTAAGTCAACTAGGAACTAATTTGGGCTCACGTGACAATTGGATCCATTTATCTCATTATGCCCATTAATTTGCTTTGCATTATGTTTCTTTTCAAGGACTGAACCTGACTGGCTTGACATTACTTTCCATTTTAAGACATGTTTTTAGTATTTTATTTTCTAATTAGGATTTCATTTGTCATCTTCCCCAACCTTGTGTCATAATGACATCCTTATGAGGAGCAGCAGGATGGATTTTTCAGGTAAGTTTGGAAAACTCCCGAGTTTAGAGCACTGGCAGCTGTAGCTGTTCTTCAATGATTGGTTTTAATTGATTTTAAAAGCATCTCCACCTCCTCCTCTACCTTTAGGACTCTCATCTCAGAAAAGGCTGCTTGGGAGTGGACTTATTTGTGCCTGGACTCAGAGGTGGCTGTGAGACACCACGGGGGAAATGGCAGAACCAGGGAAGGTGGCCCTGACCCCCGCTGAGAACACTATTTCAGGCTCCAACAATTCAATACTGAAAGCAAAGCAATATTCTAAAACACTCTGAAAAGCAGCAGAGACTTTGTACTAAAAATACCAAAGGCTTTCCATTGAGCTGCTCCAGCTGAGGAGCGTTGTTTGTTCGCAGATAATTAGCAGAGTCCTCAGAGCTTTCTCAATGGCTTTGTGCACGTCCTGACAGCCAAAAAAACACAGAAGGAATTCAGCAAGGCTACTCAGAACATCATCTAAATACCGGATTAATGACTCATCTGCTAGGCCGAGGGGAGAGGCAGAAAAGGCTGGAATAAAAAAAGCAAAAGCACTCATTCAATGATAGCCATCATCTATGTTCTTCCCAGGAGCTTCTTTGGCATTGCCAAGCAGAGGTTGGATCTTTTTGGTTGAAGCCAAACACTTGCCACTTGGGACCTGCTGGTTTGGGAGCAGCACAGAGATTTGCCTAAATTTATTGTCCTAAAACTTCCAGCCAAGCATTAAACACCATTCTTAAAACTTACTAGAAGGAAAACTTTTCTAAGAAAGAGCTCTTTGGTGGTTTGTTTTGTTGTTCAGAGTTCTGTTGGGTGGAAAGAGATGTTTTAAGGTCCCTTCCAACCCAAACCATTGCAGGGTTTTATGATTTTCTGCCCCATTTCCACCATGAGATTGGAGATTGGGCTCTAGACAAGAAAGTGGCTTTGTCAGATCAGAATTGCTGTGAACCCTGAGCAAGGCTTTGATCATCAAAGGGATGCACAAATTAAGTACCTGCAGCTTTGATTTCTCTCATTCACTGCTCCTTTTTTTTTTTTTAAACAGCAGTCAGGTCCCTCTTTGGAAGGTACCTGCAAACACCTGTGGATGTGCAGAAGTAACAGGATTGTTTAGGATTGTTTCCTTGCCCAGGTTGGGCCCATCAGCTGCTTGTAAAGGTTTTTTGTTTTTTTTTTTTTTTCTTTTATGACACTTGTGCAGTATTTAATCTGATTCCAGTCTCTGATATTGGCATCTGCATATGAAATGCAGAATCTCTCAGCAGCACAGGCTGATGTGACCTCGGGATGTGCTGTCTGATTGCAAATGATGCGAAATTTGTCTTCTGAATAAACTTTTATGACGTTCTGTAAGGTCAATTTAAAAGCAGCCGTGTTGTACATGGGATTATTTAGAACTCCCTGGAACATTCCTGGGAGGGAAAGGAAAAAATGTCCCACAAGGGACGCACTAAGTTTATTTCTGTTTTTCTGTTTAATTTGTAACAACCAAAATAATTTCTAGCACTGTCAGGGTAATAATAATTCTAATCTTACTTTGATTGTGTTTCTAATTAGTATTTTAATATTGCAGAGATCAAAGGCTCTTCCAAGCAGGTTTATTTGAGAATATGGCAAGATTTTTATGCTTAAAAAAAGCCCTATAGAATGCAGATACTGCAGATTTAGTTCTTAAAATTATTAACAACCAAACAGTTAAATTATATAAAAATAAAACTGATGCTCTTTAACTGAAATAATTTTAATTATTGTCATTTTATGATATGAAAGAAAAATCACCTTGTTAGGCTTTGCTGGCTGACACTGAGTCTTCCCTTGGTGCAAGGTCTGGGGAGGATTTTGTGCTAAATCACATTTGGGATTTGCTCTGTGGTTTTGTGTTGTTCTCCTGCAAAAGATTAAAGCTTTCCAGCAATAACTATGTTCCTACTCATGTGAGTTTTCAGTAGTCTCAGAAAAAAACATATTTTAATGCCTTTGCTTTGTGACAGAATTTCAACATTCTTTTGAATACGGAAAAACTCAATACTTCCTGTATTTTTAACAATATAATTTTGATCTTCCAGAGTCTAATCTGAATTTCTGCCTATGCTCAGCATTGTCCAAGACCAGTAAAGGTGGTACAAAGCTCAGCCCTTTGCTCAGCTGGATCACTCCTCTCCCATTCCCACTGGTCCTTTTGGGGCCAGTTCACAGGATTAGACACAATCCAAATCAGAACTTTTGTCCCAAAGAAAATTTCTCTACTTGGAAGTAGAACCCCCAGTTTATTCAAGTTTTCCTGGATTCCAGAGCCCCTGTACTGGACATTCCGAGGGGACTGTGTTTGCTGCTGCTGCCTGACCATGAAGCACTGTTGATTTTTTAATTTTTTCCTGGCAGAAAGTGCCATAGAAAGTTTCTATTTTCCCAAAGCCCATTTTCAGATAGAGATCTCTTCCATTTGTTATGTGGTACCATCCTTTAAATAACCCAATAATGACAAGGAAATCACTCAGCAATGCCCAGCACGAGCCTCCATGGCTCCTCCTTGGGCACCCAAAAAATCTCTGCTCTTCTTCTAATTACTTTTTACTATTTCTGCCTCAAAAACTTTGGGACATGGAGTAGTGTAAGTAGATTTTTTTCCATGTAGTTCTCTAATCTGTACGTGGAGTAATGCAGATTTCTAGTGACTCATGTTCTTTCCTGTGTTTTCTCTGTGGATCCCTGGCAGTGGCTGCAGTGTAGTGAGCAGAGAAGAGCTCCCAAACCAGCCCAGCTGGTGTCGAAATTATTTCATCATTAATGATTTTACTACACTAAAACTCGCTGCCCTTTGTCTTGTTGCTTCAATAAAATTATAATCTTCACTTGCATAAGACCTCAGTGGCTTGGAAACTGAAGTTGTAATGTTTGGAATTCAAAAGCAGGATCAAACTGGCTGTTCAAGTGCAGAAAAACTGGAATTTTTTTCCTTCCTAGAGAGACAGGAATGACTGCAGAGGGCAAATTTCATTTAAAAGGGAGGCTGGGGAGAAGCTTTTCTCACCAGAGTCTGCATTTCTGGCAAACATGCCATTCCTCTGCTTATTTATCATCTCCCCTTCATAAATGTCAAGTGTAACAACAAAAGGCTTTAATAAACTTGTCAGAATTGTTTCATGCCAGATTGTGTGAAAAGGTTATGGATAATAATAAAAACAAGACCTGAAACAAGCCTGAATTCAGCTCCAGGAGGAGCCTTGGTCTCTGTGTCTCTCCTGAGAACTTTGTTTTTCACTGCTGCAGTTAGAAAAAGATTTTTTTGTACCATGCATTAAACCCTACATCAGAACCACATACGTGCACATGCTACTGAGTAGAAAAAAGAGTATTTTAAGCCAGGCATTTCAGGCCTGATGACTCAATTTGAGGAGCTGGTGACAAGCTCCCTTTCTGAGATGTCAGATAACAAGAAATAACCTGGCACCTTCCTGCTCACTGAAATTTTTATTTGGTTTTTTTGTTTTGTGTGTTGTTTTTTTTTTTTGGTTTTTTTTTTTTAAGCCAGCAAGGATCAGAATAGGTTTTTTGGACCCAGTTCAGCAAAGCACTTGCCTCAGCGCTCAGCTTTAACTGGTTATGTGCAATTTGTTGCTATTTATTAAAAGCACAGAGTACATCTTATCACTGAGTGAGCTGCTGTCCTCCCACGCTGCCTCCACTGCATTTAATTCTCCCCTCTCCATCCGCTTGCATAATCATTCCATTAGGATGGCTTGGGAAAGGAGTAATTGGTTTCAGATGTTCCTGGTTGACCAGTTTCTGTCTGAACACTCAGCTGGGGACCCTGTGTTCTCCACAGAGTGTTTGGTGTTGCCTGGACTGCTGATGGTTCCCTGAGTGCTCATCTGAAAGATTTCCTCCTCGCCACACTCTTATTTTTGCTTGACCTTGCACGGGCATATCCCAAAGGAAATGTTGTTGTTAAGATGTTCTGGAGTGAATCACTGCAATAATGTACACGCAGTGCCCAGCTTGGAGCAGCCATTAGCTTGTGTAATTACTGCTCCTGTCCGTTTTACTGCTCGTTAGTGATTTGTGTGATGCACAAAGCCCCGATGCTGCTCTGGGTTTGTGTCTCTGTAGGGTCTGGGGGGGGGTGGGAAGAGGCTCCTGTTCTCTAAACAGAGAAAGAATCAGGAGGTCAAAGGGGTGAATGTGAGCACTGCTGTGTCTGGGATTCCCTAGCTGGGCAGTGGCAGAGCTGGGAACAGCCAGTTTATGATTTAGGAAGTAAAATGTCGCAGAATCTCAGAGTCATTGAGGTTGGAAAAGCCCTCCCAGACCATTGAGTCCAAGCTGTGCCCAATGCCCACTTTGTCCCCAGCCCAGAGCATTGAGTGTCACATCCAGGTGACATCTCCAGGGATGGGCACTCCAAACTTCCCTGGGCAGTTCCAAGGCCTGACCACCCTTTCCACGGAGAAATGTCTTACCCCTGAGCTGTCCACCCCCTGGCTTAGGAGCTTGTGTGTGATGCACACACCTGTGCAGGGCCCGGAATTGTGGTATGTCTGAAAAGCCTTTCAGAAACACGAAGCTTCTGAGTCTCCTTCCCTGAGCTCTGCATCCATATTCTCTCACACCTACAACAAGAGATGTGTGGTTATGTAGGGCAGCTGACCTGTCCCACCTGGCACTGCCCCTTGCAGTGGCACACCTTGCAGCATCCCAAAGTGGCAGTGACCCTGCTCCCCATCAGCGCCTTTGGCTGTCCAAGAACTACACCTGTGTTTGATTCCTCTGCTTGTCAGGGAATGATGTAAATGAGCAGGGTTTGTTCAACAGAAACTGAAATAAATAAATAAAGAAATATAAAGAAATATAGAATACTGGTCTCTATTAGTGTCCCAGATTGCAAGGCAGTGTGTGTGTTCTATTTGCCATCTGTCAGAGGTGGGGCAGTTCTCTCCTGTTCCTTGGGCAGTTTTTTCTTTGTCTTTCCCACACCCAATCCTCCCTCCAGGAGATCTCTTCTGTCCATGGGTCATTAATTATTAATTATCTTCTGTCCATGGCCAGTGAGTGTCCCTGCATGGCTGATAAAATCCCATCATCCCATTGGGAGAGGCTCTGCCCAGGGGGAGGAGCCAAGCATTCCTACCTGGATCCAATCTGGGGATTGGGACACCAGAACAGCCTTTCCACTGCATTCCCAGAGGAGCAGCTTTCTGCTCCACTGCATTCCCAGAGGAAAACTCCCCCCTTCTCCAGGATCCCTGCTCCACCAGAGCCACCCCTGGCACTGCAGGAGGAGCAGCCACCACGGAATGGGACTGTGCCACACCCTGACCCACAGGATGTCAGGTTGGATTTTCGCTCTGGCAGTGTTGTTTTCTATTATTGCATTGTTTATTTTATTTTTATTTTTTCCCTGGTAAAGAATTGTTATCCCTTCTCCCATACCTTTGCCTGAGAGCCTCCCTTAATTTCAAATTTGTAACAATTCAGAGGTTGGGGGTTTACATTTTCCATTTCAGGGGAGGCTCCTGCCTTCCTGAGCAGACAGCTGTCTGTTCAAGCCAAGACAATTAGTAAGTAATATTCTAATGACTAGCAAATAACCTTTTCTTTCCCCCGGGGCCTTACTGAAAATGAAGCTCAGCAGTGGAACCGACAGAGGCTGAGGTGGAGTCGTCTCTTTCTTCCTCTCCTTCCCTTACAGCTGTTGAACACTGGCTCCTGGTGTTTGATCAAAGATTCCTGTTCAGCTCAGGTTATAGCGCTCACTGATCAGCAGCTGCCCTCTGGGACAGCCCCACTCAGGCACAGCATGCATACACGTGGTGCTGAAAACTTCCCAGTGATGGCATTCATTAAATATTTACAGGGAAAAATGTAATTCACTCGGGGATTCCCCGAAGGAACAAGCTGCCGAGCCCCGAAATGGGGGACTGATTATGGCACCAACGGATGTTTTTGTGTGAATTCCTTCCTGACCCAGGTCTCTGTATCTCAATTAAATGTCTCTGTATCTAATTTCGGGGTGTTAACTCGCCCTCGCTGTTTCTTGAGTTAAAGATTCGCCATTGCTCATCTGGGAGTTGTGCTTGGCTTTTCCTTCCACTGATGTATCTTGGACAGCAAGAAAAGGGGTTTGAGCTGTGTGACAGCTGTAATTAGTACTGATTCTCCTAATTTGTGAACTCTGGTGGAGGTCAGAGCAGTGGATCCTCTGCAGTCTGACCTTCACCTTGAGTTTCTGAAATTAAATGTGGTTACTCAGGAGTTCCTTGCCTGAGTTGGGACACCAGGGTACAGGTGACAAGCTGGGAGTAAGAAAAAAAACCCCAAACAACTTTATTATATCCAAAATATGACCAACAGGTTAAGCTGTGAGGTGCAAAACTTGCGTAGAAGGCTGGAATCTGGTTCTGGAACAGATGCAGCCCAACAGGAAAATAAGAGGCTTTAATAATGACATGAGTTTGAAATGAAAAGGATTAGTTGGTTTGCAATAAAAGCTAAGGGAAAGAAGAAGCATGAACAAAACAAAATAATTTTGGGAATGAAGCTGTTTGGAGAAGGGAGATTGAAATTAGCAAGGGCTGTGAAAATCACAGTGAAATCTCAAATACTGTGAACAATAATGAGGGAGAGAGAACTGATTCTGTGCTGTTTGCTTGTATTGCCTTCAATTTCTAAATGTGCTGGATGAAAGGCATGGAAAAGGACAAGTGTGAAAATCAAAACTAATAAGGGAAATTAGGGGGAATTAATGAGGAACATTTCAGAAATTCTTTTGCTGCACTTGTTTATTGATGAGCATTTAGGAGTTCCCGTGGCAGCTCAAGGATTCAGACCCTGACAAACTAAAAATGTTTCATTTCCTGAAAGGACAATCTTGGACGAGTTTTCCTGGGGGTTTGTCCTTCTGCTGAAGCTGTTCCTTAGGGAATCCTGGAATGGTTTGGGTGGGAAGGGACCTTAAAGCCCATCCAGTTCCATGGGCAGGGACACCTTCCACTATCCCAGGGTGCTCCAAGCCCTGTCCAACCTGGCCTTGGACACTTCCAGAGATCCAGGGGCAGCCACATCTTCTCTGGGAATTCTATCCCAGCCCCTTACTACCCCACAGGGGAGAATTTTTTCCTAAATGGCAGAGATCTATTAATATTAGTATAGGGGCAGCCACATCTTTTAGTATTGGTATTAATATTAGTATTAATATTAGTATTAATGCTGGGGGTGTTATCACTATCACTCATCACTTGCTGAGGGACTCATCCGGGTTAAATCCTGGCTCTGTCCTGTGCCTTGACTCAGTTCTGGTCCCTGTTCATCCATCAGAGCCACAGTGGAGGCAGAACTCGGCTTCTGAGCTTCCTTCTTATGTGAGAAGAGATGGTTGCAGAGTTTCTTAGTGATTTGTGCTCAGGCATTTTTCATCAGGAAACTCTGGAGAATTGTTTTAGCACTCTCACACCTCTCTGATTCATTTTTCTCTGGGAAGTCATTTCTGGGAGGCCAAATTGCAGAGAGACACTGGGTGGAGGGGGTGTTTGTGATGGGAGGAATGGGAACATTTCCTGGTACAGATAATGCTGCAGCTGTAATTCTTGGTGATAGACCAATTTCGTATTCTGGTATCTCCTCTTTCAACAGGGGATGAGGGTTCCACTTCTGTAAAACATAACAAATCTCTGGTATCTTGATTTGGTATAATTTAAGGGTTTTTACCTCTTCTAAGACTTGAAAGAACAGAGATTTTCAGTTTTCCAGGCAGGTTCACATCTGCCCTGTGCTACACTACAACATGACAGAGAAAATGCATCCGTGTGCCAAAAAATTAGTTGGTGGTTTAGACAAAAAACATGAATTTTATTGCTGAAATTTATTTTCTGGGCTGCAGGTCCAGGAAAGGATTTGCTGGAGAGAGACGGCGCCAGAGCTCCTGCATTTGGAGCCCAACTGACAATCAGAGAATAGGCAGGGCCCTGTCATGGATAGAATTCCTCCTGGTGGGGAGAGAACTCAGAAAAGAAATGGACTTCTCTGATGTAATTACTTGTGTTTGACCCCAGAGTTACAGAGCTCTCTGACTTCAACTTTGTTTAATTCAGTTGTTAATTTAAAAGGAGACCTGAGGCCCATTTTATCTGTTATTCTGATGGAGAATCTTAGAGACATTTTGTGATGCTGAAAAGGAATAAAGAACCTCAGCAGAAATGAATGGTAAAGCTTTCGTGGTGTGTCTGCCTGCATCGTGAAGAGATAAATTTTATAGACTTCCTTTTATTAGTAATAAAAATTATGCATAAGCAGTGATTGAGTTGGAAACTGGAAGCAGAGATTTTAAATACAATTATCTTACTACTCATTGTAAACACTTGGGGTGCAACAGCCCTGTGTGGGCTTTTTTATGAGTTGAAATGAATCTCTTAATTTATTTAATTATTATAAGTCATTTGAAGCATTGGTAACTTGTACACAGTAAAAGCAAATTATTCTCCAAATAATAAAATATGGGTTATAGAGAGATTTTAATGCTTTGGTTTAAATTGTAGAACATGCCCTGGCCATTATTGACCTGGAGAGTGACACTGTCATTAGTGACTTAATTGTCATAGCTCGGGCAGTTTGTCCTGGTGCCAATTCCTTTGAGGATGTGGATGCTCAGTGCTCCCCTTCAAAAGAAAACCCACTGAACATCCACCAAAACCTGGTTTTGTCACTAACAGAAATGGCAAAGTTAAAGTGCACTGTTAAATATCCAATAAATCCTTAGTCTATTTCTTTTGACCTGATCAAAGGCTCTGTAGTGATACAACTGCAGCTGATAATTTAAGAAAATGTCTTTTATTTTCAGCCGCCAGTCCTGGGGACAATGGCCCTGTGCTGCAGATCAATAGATATTTCCTTCCAGGGCTGATTTAGCTTTGACTGGAAAGGAAAGCAATTAAGTCAGGCAAGGAGGGTTTGGGGAGTATGCAGATGTATTCATAGGGGTGGCAGCTTAATGACCTACTTTTGGTGATAGTATTGAAATTATAACGTGTTTCAAGCAAATACCAAATGCCAGCCAAACAGTTGCCATAGTAATGATAAAGGAAATGTAATTGCAGTCAATCAAATGAATATTCAGTTGATGCAGTTAATTAGCACAAAGGTGCACTCATTTCAAACCTGTGTTTTACCATGTCCAAGTAGGGATTTTTCTGCAGCTGGCAAACCATTTCTCGTTCTTCAGAACTTTTGTTGTGGAAATTCCACTGTGGAACACTGGGCAACTGCCCTGGTGCTTTAATACAGTGTTCACTATCTGTTTATTTTCCAATATTTATTTATTTTATATATTGGAAAATAAATTTATATAAATAAAACATATAAATTTAATATAAATTTTAAAAATAAAATAAATTTATAGATTTATAAATATATAAATTTATGTAACTATGTATTTCCAATAGATATTTATTTTCCAATCAATCTTTATGAAGATGGATATTCCAGCCAGTGGGAAAAGCCTGGCCTCATTTCTTTGGAGGAAAGCAACATCTGAGTGTCTCTTGTTTCCTGATGTTCCTGTCACGTGCAGATAAGAGGTTTTATTTATTCCAATTGATTTGTTCAAGATTTCCCTGGAAATTTCCTGTACAATCCTGGTCAGGATTCCATTCTTAAGCTTGCATATTCATATTTTTGGTTAAATCTGGACTTAAATATCCTCTGTTTAGGATAAAGACACTGCAGGACCACTTGGAAGGGTCCTTGAAGACACAAGAAGGGATAGAGAGGTGCTGGTAAAAATATCACTGTGTGTTACCATGGTCCTTAAAAACAGTGGGTTTTCTCAATGATTTCTACTAATGAGAAATATTTATTTCCATTCCAAAAGGAATGCCATTGCTGCTGTCTTCAGAATGTCCTTGAGTGTGTTTTTAGTGTGACTTTAATCAAATGCCATTTTAACTCCAGTCCTATGCTGCAAATCTCTGGTGAAATTCTATTAATTTTCAATTAAACTTCAAGTAAACCAATTAGCATTCTCATTTCTATAGAGCAACAAAGGCAGAATCTGTAATGAGTCTTTCCCCTTGCTCACAGAGGAATAAATGGTCTGGATGGATTTCTCCAGTGTGTATCTCTGGGAAACTTTGTCAAGTATATTACCTTTATCATCTCCTCTGCTTCAGGCTCTAAATTGGCTTTCTTGTGGTGTACAAAACCATCTTCAGCCCCTTCTCTCCCTAAGCTGCATTCCTGAATTCTTTGTCTTCACTGTAAATCTTTAACCTTGCAAGGAAGTCTGCTTTCATCAAAGCCAGAGCTGAGGCAGGCAATGTGGAACCCTCCTTGTCCTGGACAACTTCAGCACCTCAATTTGATGCAGGGCAGGAGAAGGAATTTCCCCTTTTCACTCCAAACACATGAATGGAAGTGTCTGAGTTATCCCAGCTGGAAACAGGCTCCAGCTCAGCTCGTTTGTGCCTCTCACCAGCATTTCAACCTTTCACCTTCTCCTCTTGCTGCCTGCTCCTTGCAGACAGAGGTGACCTCTGCCCTGAGGAGCTTCATCATCAAAATGTATTCCCTGAGCAGGAATCCTGGAGCTCCTCCAGGGTGGGGATCAGAACTTTCATCATTCCTCTGAGCTTCTGTAGTGCTCAGCTCTGCCTTCATGTGGGGTTTAATCCCATTGCTGGCTGCCCTGGCCTCTTCCAGGCTGGTGCCACCTCCAGAGCCTCTGTGACCTTGTGTGGAGCTGGCCCTGAGTGGAGCAGGGTGGGGTTTGGTTGCATTGGTTCTGTGCCAGGTCCTCTGTGTGAAATGGAGCCACTGCACCTGCTGGGGAGCTGCTGCTCAACCTGGCCCTGGAGCCAGGCTGGAATCACGCTCGTCTCTTCCAATATCCTTTAAACTTGAAAGCCTGGCACAGACTCAGCCTGGCTGAGTTTCACTCTGAAATCAGAAAGCTCTCTCGAGTCAGGAAGCTCGGTCAGGTCTGTGAGGTGTCCTTGGTACTTGGGAGGGGACTGTGCTCTCTGAGGGACACCCAGAGCACCTCACGTGGTTCCTGCTGTGAAATCCTAATGACAGAGGCATGGAGAAATTCACAGATCCACTTTCCACCTCCCAAAATGCAATTATTTCTGCTTAGGGCAGAAGAGACTGAGCTTGGAATCACTGAGGGTGAAAAAGAGCTGCAGGATCCTCGAGTCCAACCTGTGCCTGATGCCCACCTTGTTCCCAGCCCAGAGCACTGAGTGTGACCTTGGACACCTCCAGGGACTGGGACTCCACCACCTCCCTGGGCAGCCCCTTCCAATGCCTGACCACCTTTTCCATGGACAAGTTCCTCCTGATACCCAACTTGAACCTGCTCCGGCACAACCTGAGACTGTTCCCTCTTGTTTTCCACTTTTTACCTGGGAGCAGAGCCTGACCCCCACCTTCCTACAACCTCCTTCAGGGAGATGTAGAGGGCAACCAATTCTCCCCTGAGCTTCCTCAACGAGATAAAATCCAGTGCCCAAGCAGAGATAAAGCAGGCAGCCCTGAGAGGGCAAATCCCTGCTCTCTGAGGGCATTTCTGTCTCTATTTCTCAATACTACAGCCTGTCATTATAGGTTAATGCTAACTGGCATCAAATTAAGTGAAATTCCCTGACTTGAGACTTAGATCCAAAGACGAGTGAAAAAAAAAAAAAGAAAAATGAGATTTCACTGTTTACAGGTGCAAAGAAATTTACAAGGCTCCTAAACAAGTCTCAGTGGGATGTGCAGGTTCTTATGGCACTTGGCTCTTTAAAGTTCTATTTCTCTGTTCTCTCAGGAACCTAAAACCTCCTAAATGGAGCTGCTGGTGCAGCAGGTGGAGCGCTGGCTGTGTTTTGCTGAGCTGGAAGCAGAGGATATTACTGCCATGGCACTTGGCCCCTTCCTGCTCCAGCCCTCACAAACAACACAGGAGTTAAGTGGCTGGAACTTGTAGGAACAGGAGAAATCATGTTAAATTAAATAGAGCAAAAAATGGAGGAGTTTGGGCAACAGGAGTCTTTTACAATATTGTGTGGCTGTTTCAGGAGAGAGCAGCAGGGAGGAGGAAATCCAGAGCTCCTGCTGCTGTTCCTGACAAAGCAGGGAAAGGTGACATGCGGGGAGGAGGTGATCCAGCAGGAGCTGGGGGAGCACAGCCCTTGGCTGCCCCAAGAAGCTGAAAAAGCAAACAAAGAGCAATGAAAACAGCTGGTTGAGTCTTCCTGATACCCCAATATTGCAAAATCAGTGCCCTCCATGGCAGGGAAGAACGATGCATCTGACTCCATGTGATCAGAAGGCTAATTTATTATTTTATAATATTATATTACATTAAAGAAAA
>WBNO01017169.1:305020-336380 GCA_013400575.1 Peucedramus taeniatus | reverse complement strand
TTCCCAGGAGAAAATTTCTGGGCAAAGGGATCATGTTCAGAGAATGTGGATGCCAAACCCCAAGCAAAAGGCTGCAGCAAAACCTCAGCCTAGTGTGTGCCCTGCTCATGGAAATGGGGCTGATGAGGAGCCAGCAGGACCTGCCTTCATCTCCCTGCTCCAATGAGGGGAGGGGGGTGAATTTCTTCACTCTTGAGAGCAAAGGGGAATTTTCACATTTGAGAGTGGAGGAGAATTTTCTCAGAGCAGGGTTTGCGCTGAGAGAAAACCCTGCTGTGCCCTGGGCCAGGCTCCCCCTGGCACTCCAGGGGCAGCGAGGGAGCTCTTCTGTCACAATATGACACGAATGAACCACACACACACGCCTGGAAATTCAGGGTAAAAAAAAGGGGTTTTATTTCGTGACCTCGCCTTTTTATAGAATTCCAAAAACAGCCAGGGATTGGAGGGTGGAGTTGCCACCTCTCCAACCACACTGGTCAAAACAACAGTCAATCACTTCTCTCTGACTCCAGAAAAGAATACAAAACAATAATTATTTACATGAAAGTCCATGAGAAACTCGATTACAAAAATGTAAACATCAGAAGGCTTAGCAAAGTTTAGAAGAACAGGGTGACACTCTTCTGGGCACGGGATCCACACTGGGCATCCCAAAATCCCAGCCAGCTCCTGGAGGCCACATGGTCACTACACTCATGGGGTTGTACTTCAGTTTTAAGGCATTGATGAAATGATTCAAAAATTTATTTTACTGTTCTCAGAGCTGTTCAGTTGGTGAGACAGAAGCAGAACAGGTTGAGGGTTTAAATGCACATTTCTCCTACATTTCACGTTAGTTTTGCTCACATAACTCTGAGTTCAGTCCAGTGAAGTGAAACGCTCCAAAGGTACATCCCTGGACTGAGAATAGCCTCTTTTAAGGAAAAAATTCAATGCAAATCCTTTTTCATTTTCCTTTCACGCTTTGTTTTTTTCCAGCAGAAAAAAAACAGTGCAGGGTTATTAACACTGCAGGTTGCAGGATTGACCTTGGCTTTGACAAAAAACCATTCTCAATTTTCACCCTAAAGGACTTTGGAAAATCTCTGTATCAATAAGTTTATTATTTGAATAATAAAATAATGTCTGATACTGTGCTGTGTGATATGAAAATAGGGGTATCCTGTGCATTTTAGCAGCTGAGCCAACACACCTTGTGTTTGAAATTCCCTTTATAGGGAATGTATTTTAAAATGCTGGCCTTGAGCAGACTGAAAGCATTGCTGTGACCTCTGGTGTTTGGGACTATTGGTAATAACAACAATTTGGGAATCCTTTTGTGGTCCCCTGATGAAAGTGAACGTGTAATTGCAGATTTGAATTAATTATGTTGCCCTGGAGTTAAGTGAGATGCCAAAGGCTAAATGAGTCCCCCAGGGGTGGTGACAGAGCAGAAAATAAACCACAAATATTTTCACCTCTGTGCCTTCCCCTGTCCTCAGGGTTGTTGTGTCTGGACCCCACAGCCTGAGGGAAGAGGCTTTTCCATGGAAATTGTGTGGCCAAAGAGCTGAAGAGCCTTTGGAGAGCTCCAGACTCCTCAGGGAAGTTTTCTAAACACACTGCTGTAAATCCACTCAGTTTATACACTTGAGGTGACCAATTAGAGAAAACAGCCCAGTGACAAACTGTTGTAATTAGAGAAAATCAGCCAATCCACTAATTGGAGTCACAATCCATCCGGAGAATTTATAAATTGAAACACCCAGGTACTTGCAGGAGTTTCAAGGGGGAAGCCAAGGAATTGTTTTCTTCCCAAGGAATTTTCTTCCCCTTTTCATGGGGAGAAAGTGTGCGGAAGCCTGGACTTCCCAAAGGTCTGGAAGTGGTATAAAGGTGAATTTTTGTCATGTTTTTCTTGCTTCTTAAAGCAGTCACAGCTCTTGGGATGACACCTCAGAACCAGTGAACTTCTTGGAAAGGAATTTTTGTTTGGTTTGTGACCCAGTGGAATTCCTGGGGTGAGTTTAAACAGGTTGTGACAAATATCACATGTTGATGTTCAGTGTTTTTCCCCAGATATACTTGAAATATTATTTTCCCAGCAGCAATAATAATAGTTAATTATTATTTAACTTGGTTCTGTATTACTGTAATTGATCATTTGGAATAAATAAGCTCTTCATTTGCATTCCTGCAAAATTTTCTGTGTCTATCCTTAATGGGAGCAAAAAAATGCGGGGAAGCAGAGGTGGTTGTGCTTAGCTGCAGTTATTTTTGACACAGTGTGTAATTATGTCTGTAATTCCATTTAGCACATGTGAATGCAGTAAATGAGATAAATACAGGAGTGGCTTCCCTTGTACAAGTGTCCCAGCCTCCTGACTGGGATGGAAAAGATGGAATTTTCACTCTTCCAGGTTTGTGCTCTACTCTACAAGAGCCCGTTTGCACAATAAATGGAGTTACTGATTAAAATAAAAGTGAAAAGTGAAGGATTTAGGGCGTTTAGGGGAAGAAGAGCTGCAATGTGAACAGAAATGGTGCTGCCAATGATGCTCCACTTGGAAAAAAGCTGATGGTATAAACAGAAAAGAAGTGGGGAGAAAGTTTGTGGGGGTTTGTTCAGGTTCCCAGCAGCCTGGAGTTTTATTCTCTTTCCAACACTAACCAAGCCAGTATCAAAGACAAAGCCAAGGTACCACCAGAAAAGATTTACCCTTTTTTTTCCCCCTTGAAAAGCAGCACAAAAGAGAGATTGGGAACTTCAGTGAGCTGCCTTGGAGACTGGGATATTTATCCAGAGAAGCACGGATAAACTGAGGAGGTTCATTCCCTACCTGCTCCTCAATCTTCTGCAGGAAATTGTCATTCAATGAAGGAAAGGCCGAATTAAAGGGTTATGGATCATTCTTCCTTCCCAAAGGAGAGGAATCAGGAGGAATCCAACAGGTACCTGAATCTGGATCAGCTCCAGCTCCAGACTGTGGTTTAGTTGTTCATCCCAGCCTGTCATCATACTGGGGCCTTTGGAATTCTTAAAAACAAAACAAAACCCAAAGCAAACCAAACCAAAGCAAAAAAACAATCAAAAACCAAACAAAAACCAAACAACACCCCCAACCCCCCCCAAAAAAACCCAAACCAACAAAAAAAAACTAACAAAACAAAACAAAACCCAGCAAACAACAACAACAACAAGAACAACAACAAAAAGAAAAAAGAAGGAAGGAAAAAAGGAAGTGTGTCCTCTCTTTAGTGGGATTTTGCTTGTTTGTGGGTTGGGTTTTTTTTTAGAATGCAAAACTGTCCATTCTGGTTGTTTTATCTCTCCAAGCAGTTTGACAAAAAGCAGGTTAAATACATTAAAAATTCCGCCTCCTCAGCAGCTTCAGTGATCTCTGGTTGGATTTTTTGGGGGGAGGAGGACACAAGGCTGGCAAGGGCTGGAAGTGAATTGGTTTTAGTCACTGAATGTCCGATAGATTGTGCTGGAATGTGGCAGTTTGGAGTCGGTTTTTTTCTGTAATTCTTCAAACATTTGTGCAAAGCAAAACCTCTCAGAGTGGAAAAGCCCGAGGAGCTGAAGCCCCAGGTAACACAGCGCATCCTTGGATTGATTTTCCAATGGAAGCAGAATTAGGAAACTGCCCAGCACTGGCACAGGGTTTATTGGAGACTTGTGAGCTAATTTGACTGACCTTATTCAGTGTCTCATTCCACACCCGGTTCCATTTAAATCAGAAGCAGAGCAGGGGCATTTAAAGCTTTTTTTTCTGATATATTTATTAGTGGTGAAACACTTACATCATAATTCTCTTTGTCCTTGCATTTAGCACATGCAAAGTTCACATGAAAATGCACTAAGTTTTGGAGAGATTCGTGCTGTTCCATATCTCTTTCACTCCCTGGGCAATATTTGTGGTCCCTGTGTTTATTTTGCCCTCCCTGTTTTTGATGTATATCTGCAGAGAGCAGTGAGCAGCCATCCAGTGCGGGCTGGATCTTATTTTAGGAAGAGTTATGCAAACACATTTTTCCTGTTTACCCAGCAAGGTTTGAGTTGCACTGACTTCCCCTACAAAGCAAAGTGGAAACCAGCACGGGGATAAAAGTGGGGGAATAAAAAGAGGAGGGATGATAAAAGTGCCATTTTTCCTCTTAAGAACAAAGCTGTTTTACACTTTGCCACAAACCCCTGCTTGGTAATATATTTAGGATGATTTAGGAGTGCTTTAGCTTTTTAGGGGTGGATTGCAGGATTTCTGGAGCTCTGCAGTTACTGTAGAGCTTTGAATAAATGAAATACTATCTTAGCTATTGTCCTCCATTACTGAACTATCAGATCCACTCTCAACCTTTAATGTTCTTACTCTGACAACAGCCCTGGGACTCAGGCAAGTTCTATTATTCCTTTCACACATGAAGAACTGAGGAACAAAGAGGCTCAGACCGAGATTTTCTTCTCAGGCTGCTTGCCTTGGTTTGAGTGAGAACTCTCATCTCAGTCTTCTTTCTGCACAAAAGTTTGTCAGTGGTGCAGTATTAATTGGGGCAACATCTAAAGTCCTTTTAAAAAAATAATTAGGAAGGTCAGGGTGTAAGTCTGAAGTCAGAGGAAGTGAAATGATTTCTTTCTGTACGGAATGTCTTGGTTAAAGTCATTGAAATTAAAATTATTTCTTTTTAATACGTTGTATGAATTCTCTTTGCAGAAGGTAAATAGAGTCTGAACTGCTTTTTAGAGGAACTAATTTGGATTTGGGGGATTATGTGATGTGATGTGATGACTGGAATAAAAAATTGATGCCTTTTCATCTGAAATATGAAATAATCCAAAGGGATTTTTCAAAATATAAGAAGGGGGAACTGACAAGGTTTAAAAGTAGAGGTGATTACCCCATTGGATCATTGTATCACCAGGATTGTAGGGGAAAAACCCTGCACACTCCTCCAGTTCCCAGAGGTACCAAACCCTTCTGTGCTGGACTCACACTGTCTGAACTTCCCCAAGATTTGCTGGGCTGGTGAATAAAACCAAATTCCCATTTCTGCCAGGTTTGGGTTCCTGTCCTACAAAAAGGACTTGTGGAGCTGCCCCCACCCCGGAGCCTTCCCCAGCTCCCTCAAACACCTACACAAATGCAGGAATTTCCCCTTTCTGCCACAAAATCTGACTGTACATTCCCAGTGGAGCCCTGATTCCAAGTGGGATTTCTCTTAACTCATAAACTCCATACCCAGCTCATGGCTTCCATTATATGGCTGGAACTTTGTGCCTGTTTTTCACCCAGAAACAAGAAAGCTCTGAAAGCGTCTGAAACTTTGTGCAGAGATTTCTTTTAACCCAGCTCAGCAAATACTTGCAGGTTTTCCTAGATATTCCCAGTTATTATTATATTATGTGGTTCTGTCGGAGCAGGGATCCTGGAGAAGGGGGGAGTTTTCCTCTGAAGCTCCAGGAGTGCTGGAGATGGGCCTGGTCTTCCTCTGGGAATGCAGTGGAGCAGAAAGCTGCTGCTCTGGGAATGCAGTGGAGCAGAAAGCTGCTCCTCTGGGAATGCAGTGGGCAAAGGCTGTTCTGGTGTCCCAATCCTCAGATTGGATCCAGGTAGGAATGCTTGGCTCCTCCCCTGGGCAGAGCCTCTCCCAATGGGATGATGGGATTTTATCAGCCATGCAGGGACACTCGCTGGCCATGGACAGAAGATAATTAATAATTAATGACCCATGGACAGAAGAGATCTCCTGGAGGGAGGATTGGGTGTGGGAGAGACAAAGAAAGACTGCCCAATGAACAGGAGAGAACTGCCCCAGCTCTGACAGATGGGAATGGAATACAAACATTGCCTTGCAATCTAGGACAAGAGGGAAAGTTAGAACCCTTGGTGCAGCAGCAGGGCTGGAGGCTGGGCAGAATTTGGGTCTATTTCAGGTGTATCTGTGGTGACTGATGCTGCTGGATCAGCCTCCCTTCCCTTCAGAACAGTGTTCCATCCAAATGGGACTTCTCAAGGGAAATGACTCCTTGTGAACAAGCTTTGGTTCTCTTCAATATGGAATAAAAACTCCCTTTTTACACCAGACACTCCACCTGCAGCACCTTTTTGTGTCACCTTGTCCCTCCCTGGCCAGGGAGGGTGACTTGGATTTCTGCTCCAACCCATGCTGGGGCTCTGCTGATCAAGTCACTAATTTGCCTTCATCTTCTTATTTATCCAGTGGGAGAATAAAAAAAAAAAGTGGGAATTGATTTCTTTATTTGCTTTGAGACCCACTGATAAATGTTGTATCCATTGTCTATTTATATTTTACCTATAATACACTGAATAATCACACAAGGAGATGTTAAATAAAAAATTAAATAATAAAAAAGTTTTTTTTTTAAGGGATTCTAAGACCAGGTGGCAGATTGCTGTAAATTTTTTGTTCTTTGGGATGATTTTACCTTCACAAACCTGAGCATTTCCAGGCACAAAGCTTCATTTTCTTTGCGGGAATGAGATGTCAGGGAAATGTCTCCTGCAGGTCACTCAGGCTGCATGGGATGACTTCATTCCCTCTGCTGCCGTGACTCTCCTGCAGATGAGCCCCTGGATGGGAAGCAGGTGATGAAATGTCCTGCTGAGAAAGATTTTTGTTTTATTTCATGGGGCTTTCCTTGAATTTTAGATCAATCTGATGGTGGAGGGGAGGGAAAGCCAAGCTGCTTTTGCCTGGGAAAAGTTAAAATGCTGATAATATTGGCTGATTTTTATCAGTGGAGATAAGGGGATTGTCTTCATTAACATTTGTTCATTTTCTCATTCATTTGCAGCCCCTTTTGTAGTGCTGAAACCCAACTTTCTCCTATGGAAATAACCCATAAACAGATCTTTTTCCATCCAGGTTATATTTCTTGCTCCTTCCTCTGCACTTTCCAGTTGCTGTGCATCATTTACTGCTCTTGCAAATGCAGTTCTTCACTCAGATTCTTACTGGTGATTGGTAAAGTTGAGTGTCCTCAGCTTTCCTGGTCAGGATCTTCCAGCATGGAAGAATTTTTGTTTCAAGTCCTTGATCTTTTAAAACTGGGGAACTTGGGACACTTTAGATGAATCAGAGCCTCCAAGAGCCTTTATTCTCTTTAATATTTTCGCTTGATGTGTCTATGAATATCACTTTTATTTCTTCCCATTTTTTAAGGCAACAGGAGGAGAAAAAAAAATAAAATAAAACTTCTACATAAAATGGCAGCAATTGAAGTCACATTATTTGTGCCTGAAGTCCTATACTGGATTTAAAGCAGTTTCAGGTATTGAATGGAAGTAGAGCAGCACAGTTAAGGAACACAGTTTTAACAGCAAAAGGCAGCTTTTATGAGGATTTATTTTACATTCCCCACACTTATTACCCTGCTCAGCAGTGCAGATTGCTCGGGCACTGCACAGTCCCATTAAAGGCACAGAATTTCAGAGCCAGGAGTGGGAGTGTCACAGCCTGGGAGAGCAAGCAGGGGATGAGGAGAGCTGGTTTGGGGCAGAGGAGAGACTGCACTGAGTGAACACCCCTTCTTACAGGAAATTTTGTATGTGGATTTTTTTCCTCTCTCTTGGGAAAACAATCATTACTTGGTGAGGAACGTTGGCTGCATTACAGGAGTCACAAGTGACAGCTGCACAACAGCATTTAAATAAGAATTTCAGCCATTTTTAGGAACTTCTGCATGGAACAGAAAATGTAAAGGCAATATTTGGGAACTCAGATATGTGGAAGAAGCAAACATTGGCCCTAAAGAAGCCCTTTGAGTTTAATGGGTGAATTCCAACCTTTGTATAGAGCCAGACAAATGTTTTTAATCACTTTATTCAGTTTTAAGCTGAGGGTGTGCAGACCCCAGCCACGATTAATTCTGTCCTTCAGGGTGACCTTCTTATTTTTTCACTGGATTGAACTACAGAAAATTTAAATTACACCACAGAAACAACAGAAATTTTATTGTTTATTTTTTAGAAAACGAAGTCTCCTTAAGTTATATGTTACATTTCACTCTGGCCCATGGCAGGGGTTTGGAACAAAATGATATTTAAGGTCTTTTCCAACCCAAACCAGTCTGTGATTTATGGTTCTGTGGGTAAATGAAACAAAATTTCACTTGAACGCTTTTGTTAGCACAGTCAGAGCACAGCAAAGGTTTGATGTGCAGCCTGCACGCTGTGCCAGATTTGTTTCCATGGGTGGCAAGGTCATTAAACATCATCTGTTGGCTCCAGGTGAAGTGGAAGATGCTGTGGAGGTAAATAAAACACCCTCCCTGCTCCCCGCAAAAACACCCAAACCCTCCTGCCTGACAAAGTGCAGAAATGCAATCAGGCTCACTCAGCCCTTGGAGAAAAATGGGGTTATTAAATCCCAGATTAAAGATAGGGAATTGGTGATTTTATCTCTCTCACAGACAAGATCCAATTTAGCTGATAGGGAGCTGAACCTGAAGAGAATTCTGTAAGTTGTTTATTTCCCCCAGAAATGCATCACTAATGTTTAATTTGCAAAACATGTCCTTGCCATGTTCCTTCTCAACCCTTTCACCTGTCAGGAAGATTATGGAAAAAATGGGGTGAGAACCTGTATTGTAAAATTAGTGTTTTCTGTGGTAGGGAAGAATGATGTATTTGATTTCATGATATTAGAAGGTTATTTTATTATTTTATGATACTATATTATGTTAAAGAAAACTATACTAAGGAATAGAGAAAAGATACTTATAGAAGGCTAAAAAGATAATAATGAAACTCATGACTCTTTCTAGAGTCCTGACACAGTTCTTGTGACCATTGACCAAGAAACCAAAACAACTCACACCAGAATTCAATCAAGACTCATCACTTCAAATAAACAAATTCCAAACACTTTCTACATAAACACAACTCAGAAAAAACAAATGAAATAAAGATTATTTTCCCATCTCTAACCTCTCTCTACCTTTTCAACTTCCTAAGATAGAAATCCTAAACAAAGAAATTATATTCAATAAATGTGGAAACCACAAACCTGTTGTGTTTTATTCATCTCCTGGGAGCAACCTGGGCTTGGTAAAGATCAGCTCCAGCCACAGGGGTCTAATTCCAGAAACTTCCAATGGCCTCTGAGTGCTCAAACCCTCCTGGATTTGCTGGAGGTTCTGCACCACGTGGATGAATTTCCTGGTTTTTTGAAACATCTCCTGTAAAATGGAGCTCCCAAAGGGCACCTGTAATCTGCAAACTCACCAGGTTTCCCGAGAGCTCCCTCTGGTCCTTGGTGTTGCAGCAGAGCTGGGCAGGAAGAAGAAAATAAAATGTTTTTTTGTAAAGCACAAGAGCCTGGGAAATGTAGTTGAAATTGTACAAATACAAGGATTAATTTTAGGTTTTTTTTGGTCTTGGCAGTGAGAAATGGGATTTGCCAATGCAGTTTTCCTGCTTGTCAAGATTTGAGTGGTATTTTACTGCATTTGAGGTTTCTTTGAAGGGCTGAAGCCTCACAGGAGCCTCTCCTGCAGGGAGCTCAGAGGACGGTGAGGTAACCATGGGAGATCTGCAGGCTGATTTCCATCAGCATTTCCTCTCCCTCATCATTGCCATGGAAGAGCCCTGGGAGCTGGGAAATCATTGTCCCCACAGGAGGAATTAGTGGGATAGAGGAGGGAATCCAAGGGAATGAGCTCCCACTGGAATTTCAGTGTTAGCTCCAATGATGCCCTTTGAATTTCCATGTCTCCAATGAGGGATCTGGAATGGGAACACTCCCCATAGCTCATTGAGGGAGGGGGGAAACTCCTTCTGCTTTGGCACAGACTCCATGGAGATATTTTCTCAGGATGCTTAAAAAAATCTGGATTCCCTCAAGTGAGGCACGCTCTGGAACGGGGAGGAAATTGAATCCTAACAGCAAGTCCATTAGAAATAGCAAAAACTGAAATTAAATTCAGAGGGAAGCGGCATTTATTTGAAATGAAAAATGAAAGACCTGAACATCTCCATGAGGGTCTTTCTGGTGAAATGTTTCAATTTTGCTGTTGCTCATCTGCATTCCCACCCGGGGGAAAGAGCTGGGGTTAATTTTCCATCCATTTCTCACTTGGCTGAGGTTGTTGCTGGGGGTTTGGTACCTGGGCATCTCCAGGCCAGCACTGATTCAGGTTCCAGGTTTGCTGTTCCCCTGACAGCAGAGGGACATTGGCTCTGTCTTGGGGGATGTTTGATGTTTGATTTTCCTCTTTCCCCAAGTCAAGACTGGATGGATTTGGCTTTCCTGACCATAAATTTTTCTTCTTTGTGAAGCAAACAACACAAGACACAAAACACTTCCCCTTTCTTATAATAATGGGTGGTTTTTCTTGGATTTTTGGAGTCTGTTTGTTTTCCCTTCTCCTTGCAAAATGAGCCTGTTTGCTACTCCTGGTTTGGTGGTTGTTTGTTCTCCCTGTAGCAGCTGCTGGGAGGAGATGGGAAAACTGATTGTTGCTGAAATATTAATTTAAAATGGTAAAAAATCCTGCTGTGCTCAGAATTCTGAATGTCCATCTGTCTGTCACAAAAGGGCCTGGAGTGACAGCACAAGGGGGATGGCTTCAAGCTGCCAGAGGGCAGGGCTTAGATGGGATATTGGGAATAAATTCCTCCCTGTGATGGTGGTGAAGGCTTGGGATGGGTTTCCAGAGGAAATGGGTTCCCTGGAAATGGGTTTCCAGGGAATAAATTCCCCTCTGTGATGGTGGTGAAGCCCTGGGATGGGTTTCCAGAGGCTGCCCCAACCCTGGAAGTGTCCAAGGCCAGGTTGGATCAACGTGGTCCAGAGGAGGGTTGGAACAAGATGAGTTTTCAGGTCCCTTGCAACCCAAACCATCCCCTGATCCTATAATTCTATGGCAGTGGTCCCACGCATCCCAGAACATCATTCTGCTGGGATCTTTGGGGTAACAGAGCTGTTGGAGAGGTAGATGGTGATATTCAAATCCTGCATGGTGAAAAAAAACCCAGGTTTGGGTCTTTGTAGTACTGAGATTTGATTTGCAAACCCCTCACAGCCCAGGCCAGCTCTAATCCTGTGCACATCCAAATCCACATCCAGATCCTGGCTGGATTTGTACCTCCTTCACAAAATAAATAATCCCCTCCTTCTGACCACCCTTTTTTTAGGCACATTCATGCATCACCTCACATTTTTTTGTCCAGACTCTTGAAAGAGGAATTTTCAGAGCCTCGAGAATGAAAGCTTTGATGGATGGTGCTTTTATCCAGTGCTGTGCTGGTGCTCGTGCACACAACATCCAAAGTATCACGCACATTTTCCAACTGAATGGCTCTCCTCAGTGAAGAAAATCCATATTCTCTGCTCAACAATGTGGACCAAAAGTCGAATAAACAGTAAAAAAATAAATGGAGTAACCAGGGATTAGCAGACAGTGCATTATGTTGATTACCCACATTGTCTTCAGCTTAATAAATTCTATTTTGCTGTAAGTCAGCTCAATTGTGTGTGAAAATAGAGAAGGTGGAAAATGAGACTGAACAAGAGGGTTAAATGACAGTGTGCAGTTCCAGAGGCAATTAAAAACCAAAAACTCCAGCCCTTGAGGAACAGAAAAAGAGGAGGTTTTGAAGTGTAAAATAAAAGACACAATTCTGTGTTAATGTGGGAAGTTAAAATTCTCTGTCCGAGGCTCACCATTAAACCTACACAAAGGCAGAACTTTCCACTGCATCCCGTGGCACTTGCAATCCTAAAGACGGGCAAAGAGGATAGGACAGGAATTTCAGGCCATGATTTTGGAATCCCACTCACTGGACCCAGATGAAAATCCCTTGGGTTTGCAATGAATCGGATAAAAATCCATTGGATTTGTCAGGACTCAGATGAAAATCCCTTGGGTTTCCAGGACTCAGATGAAAATCCATTGGGTTTGCCATGAATCAGATAAAAATCCACTGGATTTGCCATGACTCAGATGAAAATCCCTTGGATTTGCCGTGAATCGGATAGAAATCCATTGGATTTGTCATGACTCAGATGAAAATCCCTTGGGTATGCCAGGACCCAGATGAAAATCCCTCGGGTTTGCCATGAATCGGATAAAAATCCATTGGATTTGTCAGGACTCAGATGAAAATCCCTTGGGTATGCCAGGACCCAGATGAAAATCCCTTGGGTATGCCAGGACCCAGATGAAAATCCCTTGGGTATGCCAGGACCCAGATGAAAATCCCTTGGGTATGCCAGGACCCAGATGAAAATCCCTTGGGTATGCCAGGACCCAGATGAAAATCCCTTGGGTATGCCAGGACCCAGATGAAAATCCCTCGGGTTTGCCATGAATCGGATAAAAATCCATTGGATTTGTCACGACTCAGATTAAAATCCCTCGGGTTTGCCATTAATTGGATAAAAATCCCTTGGATTTGCCATGACTCAGATAAAAATCCCTTGGATTTGTTATGACTCAGATTAAAATCCCTTGGGTTTGCCATGAATCAGATGAAAATCCTTTGGGTTTGCCAGGACTCAGATGAAAATCCCTTGGGTTTGCCATGACTCAAAATCCCTTGGGTTTGCCATGACTCAGTGCTGTCCTCGTGAGTCCCTCCTGACCTGGGCTGTCCAAACAACCTTGCATCCAGAACTTTCTAAGGGGCTCTTTGGAAGTCTCAGCTGATGATAACTCCCATTTATTTATTTATTTATCTGCTTCGGTGTGCCTTGGCAATGATGGAATTTCCAGTAGACGTCAAGAAAACTGAAAATGCACAAAACACTCAGATTTGGCTGGTGGGGGAGTTAATCAAAAGTGAAGGGAAGGAAAAATTATGGAAGAAAAACTGCAATGGAGCTGAGCTGTTTATCCTGTAGCCTGTTAATAATTTTTTTTTTCTGCCTTGAAGCCAGGAATTGACACCCAGAGCTCCAGATGGAGCCAAGGAGGGGTGGAAGTGCCCAGAATCCTCGGAAAAGGGGGCTGGTATTTGAGGAAGTGGTGTCATCTAGTGGTTACAGCAGAAGGCCAAGAAAACACGACTCCTGGGTTGTGCTTTATCATTTCCTCCCTGCTGAGGAATGAAGTTAAGGTTGGTTGAAATCTCAATATACAAAATTCTGCCATGCCCTGAACCTCTGCAGCCTTCCAGGAGCTGGGAGGGAAGAGATCATCCAGGAAGAAAGAAATCAACTCAGCTGCTGACTCGCCCCAAAATCCGAGCAAAGATTTAAAAAAAAATTAATTCTTCCAGTAGTACTATGAAATTAAGACACTTTTGGATTTCTAATCAAATCCCTTTGCCCCAAGTTATTTTTCTTAGTTTGAGGTGATTTTTCTGTGGGGATTTTGCATTCCTGGGCAGCTTGAATTCCTCCCATGCTCTCACAGTGCTTTATAGTTGTTTGTGTGGGGGGGGGGGGGTATACCCATTTTATAAATGAGGAAAGAGAACGACAAAAATTTCCCAAGGGTTTTAAAAACTTTTTTTATTCATTAACTCGTCCATACATTCACTACAAAACCTTGGAGATATTTTGTTTTGTATAAATCAGTTTAGTTCGTTCATTTATTCGCTGTGCTGCTGACAAGCTTGCAGGTTGGGTGTTGAAAATGAATGTGTGTTGAACTGCATTTGACAAAGAGGGGCAGGAAAAGGTAAAAAAAAAATTTCCCACTGGAGATTCCTGAGCATCCTCCAGCCAGGATGAACCAACCCAAAGCCCTGCAGAGTCAGGAGAGGGCTGGGAGCATTTACAGAACCTGCTTGAGGGATTTCCTGGGCTGAAAAATATGTCTGTGACTGAAAATCATCTTCAGCCTGCTTATCTTGGGTTCAGAGATGGAAATCAGAGCATTGGGAATGTTAAATGTTACAACTTCCATTTGTTGGTCAATTGAGGTGGAAAATTGTTGATCAAAGCCAGTATGGAGAGGGAAATAAAGGACAGAGAGGGGTTTTTCCTGGAGGTGCAGAATTGCTGGGGATAATTCTCTGCCCTGGGCAGTGGAAGGGGTGGGTGAGGCAGGGGGTGACACAAGGGACAGGTGACAGCCCTGGCTGGCTCAGGGAGCCAGAGCTTTGTGAGAAGCTGTTGAACTGTGGAGCTCTGAAGGCAGACAGAGACAGAAAAGACCCTTCAGATCTTTCTGTGCCTTCTGCAAGCCTTTGTCTCTCTCTTTTTCCTTCAAAGCAGCAATTTTTCTTTGTGCCTTTAATTTTTTTCTCCCCTTTTTTCCCCTTCCCAGTCCTGCTCAGCAAAAGCTCTCCTGGGAGCCAGGGTTGAACTTGGCACACTCAGCGAGGCTGTGGCTCGGTGTCTGCACAACTGGCCAGGATAAACTGCTGGATTAATATTTCAAATGACTTCCTAGCACAGCCAGCAGCGTGGCAGGGATCCAGAGAGCAGGGTTTTCCTGCTGAAATCTGCCTGCTCCTCTTAATACACTGCTATAAACTGCTTATTTTCAAAACTGCTCCGTGGAAAGAGCAAGGTTTTTTCTAATGGCAAATTCTGACACCTTTCTTTTGGCCTTCCACCAATTTTATTTCTACTTCTGTAGAAATAATTCTACTTCTGTATTTCTACTTCTGACTCTTTTGGGGGTGGAATGCTGGATAATTGAGCCGTGTTGGTTTGCAACTCTGTTGCTGTAAATCTCTCTGGAGTTAGAATATCTTTATTAGAACTTTATTATCCTGAGCTCTCCTATCAGACAGCTGTAATTTAGATGCACAAAGCTTTGGTGGTGTTACCATAACTTTTATCACCTTTTCAGTCAGTTTAACAAAGGACAGTGTGCTTTTTTCACTGCTGTAGGAATTGCCCATTTCAAATGATTCTGAACTTTGATCATCAGTTTTTTGTGTTCCAAGTTCCCAGGAAGGAGAGCAAATTCCAACCCACAGAACTGCCCAGAGGAGCAAAACCAAGAAAGGCTGGTTGCAAACAGCACAGAGCATTTCCCCTGGTCCTCACCATCCGTTTAGCTCCCCATAATTTGATTTATCAGGGCAATCACTCTGATTATCTCTGTCAGAGCACAGAAAGCAGAAGGTGGGAAGATCAGGGAGTTTCCTGGTGCCTGTGCTGCCTCTCAACCCCTCAGGATCCACATCTCAGAGGGAAGCATTTCCAGGCCGATCACACCAGCAGATCCCTGGCATATGGCAAAGGGCCACTTTTAATTATTTACACAATGAAAGGCAAGGAAGCACTGAGTGGCTCTGATTAGAATTAATGCCTCATTAGCTGGGCTGTCATCACCTCCCACCAGTGCGGAGCCACACGGGGAAGGTGATGAATTGTTCTGCTTGGAAGAATTGTGGGGATTCACAGAGGACTGGAGTGAGAGCAGGCCAGCCGAGCTGGGGAAGAGCCCAAAATTCTGACTCTGCCCCCACTCAGCGTGGAGATAAATGTGCTCCTCACAAAAAGAGCCCAAAATTCTGACTCTGCCCTAGCTCAGGGCGGAGATAAATGTGCTCCTCACAAAAAGAGCCCAAATTTCTGACTCTGCCCCCACTCAGCGTGGAGACAAATATGCTCCTCACAAAAAGAGCCCAAAATTCTGGCTCTGCCCCCACTCAGCGTGGAGACAAATATGCTCCTCACAAAAAGAGCCCAAAATTCTGGCTCTGCCCCCACTCAGCGTGGAGATAAATGAGCTCCTCACAAAAAGAGCCCAAATTTCTGACTCTGCCCCCACTCAGGGCGGAGATAAATGTGCTCCTCACAAAAAGAGCCCAAATTTTTGACTCTGCCCTAGCTCAGTGTGGAGATAAATGTGCTCCTCACAAAAAGAGCCCAAAATTCTGGCTCTGCCCCCACTCAGCGTGGAGACAAATATGCTCCTCACAAAAAGAGCCCAAAATTCTGGCTCTGCCCCCACTCAGCGTGGAGATAAATGTGCTCCTCACATCCAGCTGTGCCCGTGCCAGATGTTTCTGCTGCTCCAACATCAAATGCTCATCACAGCTGCTCTGGCAGAGCTCCCAGAGCCCCAAATCTGCTGCTGGGCTCCTTCAGGGCGATTTATTCCCATCAAAAAGGGGAGCAAAGTTAACAGAAACTCTTTTTTTTCCCCCCCCCTCAGGAATGTGGGTAGTGCTTGGCCACTGTTGTGGAAGAGTTTCAGGAGATGAAAACTCCTTGTTCCAGCACATCTGGATCTGGAAGATTTCCCTCTTGAGAACAGGGGGCAGAGATGCATTTTGTCAGTGTTTTCCCATCTCCTACATCGAAATTCTCCCTCAAAACCTCATTGTTTGAACACTGAACAGAAGGGCTCTGGCTGTGGAGCACCATTCCCATTTCCACCGGGATTTTTGCCTATCCCATACTTCTCCCATTGCTCTTGGATGCTTCTGTACCTCAGTTACTCCCACAATTTTTCATATTTCAGAGGGATTTGGAGAGTGTATTTTATCCAGCTGCCTTTTGTGGATCTGGAGATTTGTCCTGATTCTTTTCCTGGTTGGAAGCAGGAATTCCATGTGTGATTCCTCCCACAGAACAGGGAGAGGGAGGACAGGGGAAGTGTAATCTGAATAAAATAAAATAAAATAAAATAAAATAAAATAAAATAAAATAAAATAAAATCCCCCACAATTCAGGCTGTTCTAATGACAGCCTCAGGTTTGGGTGTTGTTCCTCCCCGGGGAAGTTCCTCCCATTAATCCAGGGATGGAAAACTTGGAGTTTTCCAGAGTGGAGAAGTGAGATTCCCTCTTGGAGAGGGCAGAGTTAATGTGAGCACCAGCACCCAGCACGTGGAAATGTCCTCATTAATGCTCCCATTTCCCCTGTAATATAATAAATATTCTGAGTATTAATAGCAAGAAACCCAACAAACACAAAGTAATCCATCACTTTTGGGGAAACTGCGTGGATAGACAGAAAAAAAACCCCACTGCTCCCTGTGCTGCTTTTCTTAGTCCTGTTTTATTGTTTCTACTTAATGAACTGGCAAATAAATTATAAAAATATGGTGTACAAGCCCATTCCTTATTAATTCCATATTTGCTGCAACGGGGTTGCATTTTGAACATTAATGAATCAAGGAGATGGAAAAGCCTGGTAATTTAATTGCACAATTACCATTGGTGTAACATTTGTTTTAAGGATGTGACAAAGTTAATGGAAGTTTTATTTATTTATTTCAAGTGATCTTCAAGTTAATATTTGATTTTTTTAAATTTTATTTTATTTTATATCCTCTTTCTGACTTTTTTTTAATTATTGTTCATCTGTTGAACCAAAAAAAGGTGATAATTATTTCTACGTATCTCTATATTCTAATTATTTATGTATATTTCTATATCCATCATTTTCTCTATAAACTTTTAACACTTATCAATTTCCACGTTTGAAGTTTCTCTAATGAAACAAATTCTTAAAATGGGGTTTGAATAAACTTCCCTGCTGAAAAAAAGAAAAGATTCACCAAGGAAGGAAACATCTCCCATTAATCCTGGGAGTGGAGGAGATATTATTGTTATTAATTCCAGTAATTAGGAGGAAAACATAACAAATTACTCCTAATAAGCCTTTCAGACAGGATTTTCTTTTAATCTCTAGGCTCATTTATATTTGTTTTTATATTTTCACCAGCTGAACTTGGCGTTATCTGCACACTCTGCAATGACCTTTATTTGTTTGCTGATAGATACCACCCAGAGGTTGAAATCAAAGGGATTTGGGGTTAATTTATTTTAATTTAACAGCCAGGACAAAATAAGAGGTAAAGGTACTTTTATTTTTTCAGTTTGTGGATGGATTTCCACTCTCTCCATGCATTTCTTCCTTAATTCTTCTAAATATGGGAATATTTGTGATAAAAGACAAAGAACCTTCTTTTTTCGAGGAAAGGTAAATCCACACCAGCCCTTTTTGGTAACTTTGCACCTCAAAATTATCTCTAATGTGACATTTTTAGGGGTTTCCTCTTCTTGATGGTTCCAGGAGCGTTTCTATTGGAAAGAAAATTTTGAATCTCCAGAGTAGGGAATTTTCATAAGTGCTGTGGCTTTTTCTCCTGTGGCCTTTGGGTTAAAAATCCCACTTTTGGAATTGGGCTGTGATTTCTTCTCTTCTTTTTTTGGCAGTTTCCATTCACTCCTGAGTATAAACATAACAAGGAATTGTTGGGTTGTTTGGGGTTTTTTTTATTTAAATCCTTTTTGGAATAAATAGTTGGCTGAAAAATCTTTTTTTGGAAGTTAAAACCAGTGCAGGGAAAGGAACCTTGAGCTCCTGCTTTCCCGCTCTTGCCTTAATCAGCAATCACTTATTTTAATTCTCTTTTCTCACATGTAGTGACAGTATTTTTGAGTATCTTTCATTTTTTTGCAGGTTGAATGTAGAGCTGCAAAAATTCTTTGCAGGGCTGCCCATGTGTGTGTCTTCACAACCCAATACTAACCAGTTGCTAATTCAGATTTTCCATGGGTTGAGTTCTTTTCTTTTGGGTAGCTTTTTTTTTTTTTTTCCTGTGGTTTTGGGTCAGTTTTAGGTCAAGATCTGACCATAAATTTTTACTGTGCAATACAGAAAAAAAGGAGAACATTTTCTTCCTGGTTCTACTGAACAGGAGATTCAAGAGTTGGCCTGGAATATTTATAAAATCAACTTCACCTTAAACTCCACAGTGTGAGCTGCTCCTGCTGTTCCTTACAATGTGAATTTTGTCTCCTACTCTCTCTTACATTTTTCCCTGTTATTTATTTATAAGGCAGAATTCAATATTTTCTCTTGTTCCACTTGCTTAATCTCTTCCTTTTCTTCTCCACGTTCCACCAAAACTCTTCTAAATTCAAAGCTTTGTTTACAAATCTGCAGCTGCCTCTTCCTTCTATTCCAGGCATCCCCTGAGCACCCCATATTTTACTTTTTATAGCATGGGGAGAACCAGTTCTGCAAAGGATGGTGTGGATGGAAAACATCTGAGGTATTTGGAGCAGCTTGGAAAGAGTTAATGTGTGGTCACAGCTGCCAAAGCTGAGCCATCTGCTGGGTTCAAAGTTGATTAAGTATCACTGCTTTTAAATTAATAAAGGCTCTGTTAGAAGAGTAATTGGAAGTTGCATAAAATATGGATTTGGGACTTTGGGTATAGAGCATATATTTGATAAGAGCTTTAGACTATTTCTATAAAAAGTTCCACTTTTGTGATTACTGCAGCATTAAATTCTGTAATGTTTGTCGTCTAATCCCATCTAAGGATTAGGATTAGTAGCACAGCATTATTTCCTAAACCCCCAGGCCCAAGTTTCCCCATTATTAAACACTGCCGGGGGAGATTTGCCCTTCAGGAGTGCAGCTCCAAGCCCTGGGAAATGCAGGTTTCCTTTTTTTTCCCAGATTTGGAAAGGATTGCCCTGATTCCATCAGGACCATGGACAGCGGGAGGGAAGGAACAGCGGGACGGGCAAAAAGGAACAACCAGGATCCAACCAAGTGTTCTGCTTTAGCTGGGAGAAATTCAATTTACCAGGAATTTTCAAATTAATTTTTAATTATTTAACTATTAGCTATTTAATTACTTAACTATATACCCCTGCCAGTGCCCTCAAACAGGGCTATTTTACAAGAATGCAGACAAAGGTTTAAAAAAAAAAAAAAAGAATGGCTTTGGTTCAAGGTGGAGCAAAGCTGCTGGAAGGGGCCTTAGCGATGCCAGGAAAGTTCAGGAGTTGAAATTATCCCTTGGGGCATGGGAATAATTAGATTAATATTCCTGTTTTGCCTGAGTCAGACCAGGCAAACCTTTGTTTCAGCAGCTCTGGTTCCTTGTTTTAATTTCTTCCCAGCTCTTCTCTTCTTCACAAACAGCATTTGTTGCCTCTTTTCTGTCTGACATAAAAGTAGAAGGTGACAATGCTGTGAATAACTGGGGAAAGCTGAGAGACTCTATGCAGGAAATAAGTGGTGTATAAAATATATAATACATAATGTTTGTTCCTTATTAAACAAATGAAACAATATCATTTAAAGCTGATGTGTTTGATTTTTTCAAGTCCTAATCTTCCCTTTGGACAGAACTGTCGATGCCTGTTGTGCCTGCATTCTCGGGGGTATCACAAATTTGGGGGCATTCTGAATTTCGGGGTGGGATGGGGAACAGGAATTAGCAGAAAATCCCTGTTTTTCTGTGGTGTCTTTGTGCCCGCCTTGGGCACTGACCACACCCCGTGGCCAGACACAACAAACAGGATTTTTTGCCATTTTTCAGCCACTTAAACCAACTGCTTCTTACAGTGCTGGACATGCCAGCATGTTGTTAATCCCTCAAAGCCAAGCTTAGTATTGCAAAATCAGTGACTTCTGTGGTAGGGAAGAATGATGCATCTGACTCCATGTTATCAGAATGTAAATTTATTACTTATCATACTATATTATATTTAAAAATACTACGCTAAATTATAATAAAGAATACAAAAAGATACTTACTAAATACTAAAAAATAATAATAAAATCTCGTGACTCTTTTTAGAGTCCCAACAAAACTTAACCTAATTAACCAATAAATCAACTCACACCAGAATCCAATCAAAAACTCACTTTCAAGGAAACAATTTCCAAACATATTCCACATAAACACAAACACAAAAAAAATAAAAAAGATTTGTTTTCCTTTTCTCTAAACCGCTCACTACCTTTCAACTTCCCAAAAGAAAATTTCTGAACGAAAGAATCATATTCAAAAAATGTGAACACCACAGCTTCGTTCCACACTTGGAGCACATTTGTCTCATGGAAGGAAAATTGTTGTTGTTAGGGGAATCAGGGTTTGTTTTGTTGGTTTAACTCATTTGAGAAGCTGCTGGAGCTTTCAGGTCAAGCCCCGTCCACCACTGGAGATGATTTTCTTCACCACTGTGGGACACGAGGGGATTGTTGGTATTTATTTTTATAACCACAAAGAATGATGTGTGTTTTCACCGTGAGTGCCAGTCATGCAAATGCCAATGTTTTATTTTTCCTGATCTCCCCTTAAAACAGGAGAGAATTGTCTGGCAGCAGCAGATGAATAGCTCATCTGAGAATACCAACAGCCCCTGCTTTTCATTCCCAGATCTCAAAAAACTTCTCAAAGGAAGCCAAAAACGTTTTATATAGAACATGTATACAGTAAATAAATAAAACAGTGAGAAAGGGAAGGGAAAGTGACCTTCCCTGAGGCCACCCAATAAATAACTTGTCAGACTGGGAGAAGAATTCCTGTCACTTGAGCTCCTTGCCAGAGATAATATCGGAAATGGCACAATTTGGAATAGGAGCCTCAGTCCTGCACTTGATTCAGGAACCAGCACAGGGGTCCAATGTCCCAAAGTGGCATTAAAAACGTGCTTGGGATATCATCTAAATGGTAATGATTGATTTTCCTGAACTCTGATTTGAAGGGTTTGACAAGAAGCTGTTGGAAGGCTTTTGAGGTGATGGACTCCCAGTGTGTATTTGAGGCATCCATTCCTTTAGGGGAAAAAAAAAGGTAAATAAATTCCTAATTTCCTGGGAAGTGAACCTGCAGGAGGGGTTATGTGTCAGGCACTGCAGGGAGGTGTAAGAGCTGTAATGAGGAATGGGGGACTCCAGGCAGCTCTTCAAAATGCAGTTTATTGTATCCAAGATGTCACAGCAGTCCAGGGTCATGGGTGACAGAGCCACACCTACAGCTGTCAGCTCCAGCTGCAGACAAGCCTGGAGACCCTTTAGTTTTGGTTATAGTGCATTATATACTTTAATTTTGGTTACATTGCATTATATACTTTTAGTTTGGTTACAGAGCATTATATACTTTAGCTTTGGTTACAATGCATTATATACTTTAATTTTGGTCACAGTGCATTATATACTTTTCTTTTTGCTACAATGCATTATATACTTTTCTTTTGGTGCAATGCATTATATACTTTTATTTTGGTTACAATGCATTATATACTTTAATTTTGGTTACAGTGCATTATATACTTTTCTTTGCTGAGCATCTTAATACAGAAGAACCAATCTATACCTTTACTTTTACCTATAGCCTATCATAACTACTGTAATTACCATATTAACTCCTGTAATTACCATATTCATGTCACTGTTCTCCAATCACTCAAAGTTAGCACGTTACAGTTTAAGCTGGAAGTTGTTTTTCAGTTTTCTTGCAGTGGAAAATTCTGCGACCTTTTTTCTACTTGCAACATCGACACGTCTTGTTTGCCTGTGGAATCTTTCTGCTTGGTAAAAACATCTTCCTGTTTGAGGTGGGTTTATCCTTTGCTCTAAGCCATAAAACCTCTTTCCATCTCGACATAACCTTTGCCTTCTTAGTTGTCCTGTAAAACTGGCTAAGCAATTGTCAATTTACACATCTATTATTCTTCTATATCAAAACATGCCTCCATCTCTATTTCATTCTCAGATTCTACATTCAAAAATATTTCTGTCAAGCATCCATATCTGTGAGATATGTGATATTTCTGTGATATTTCTTGTCAAACTTTCATCCTTCCCAACAGAGGGGGTACTGAGGTGACCCTTCTCTCCTGAGTCCCTCTGCTGATGAAGGGAAAAGCTTTTGGAAGGGCAGTGACCCCGAGATTTCCTGGGTGCCTTTGCCAGCCTGGAACTGCTCTGGGCCTCCTGGTGCAGGATCCTTGCTGGGATTTGTCACCTTTAAATCTTAAACACGCCTCAGGTCAGGGGAGCCCAGTTTATGAGGTGATGGGAGCGGAGAGAGCAGTAAATACCTGCCTTTTACGAGTGTCAGTGCAATCCAATTCCAGGCTTGCTGCTCGTGCTGGAGACGTCCATAAAACCCCTCTAACAATCCAAACTTGACTCAAGGCTCATAAAGCAAACTCCAGCGGTAATGATGTTTCTTTCAAGGGTTTGTAGCCACGAACAAATCAGGATTTCACAGCCTGGGGACAGACCTGGAGCTGCTGCCCCTCTGAGCTCTGCAAGGTGAGGTGCTGGAGCTCTGGCAGCCTTTTCAGGAGGGACAGGATTCTTTGGAATTCCTTCCCCAGGCATTTTCTGCATTTGGAAATCGGGCAACGTGCATAAATATTGGAACTTTCTACACCTGTAACCAATGCTTCTGTATGGAAAACCATTGATCTTTCAGGCATGATGGTTCTTGGGTATTATCTTGTCCTGAACAGACCTTATATTTTTATTTTTTAACAAAAAATCAGTCATTTTTTGTTGCAGCCCTGCCAGGCTGGTGTTTGGTCAATAACACCCAATTTAGCTCAATCCTGGCTCTTGTTTCTGTCAGTGGTGGCAGATGAAGCCCATAATGAAAAGGCCACTTGAGCTGTGATTCAACAAATGCTGCTTTATGTTCCTCTGCTTAATAACAACTATTAATGGATCTCTCAGAAAAAAAATAGATCTGGTTTACTGAAAGTCTCTTCCGTGACACTGATTTTTCACCGTTTAATGTTTATGGGAAAATTTAGGCTGAAATAACTCCAAATGAAGAAGCTGTGGGGTTTAACATCTCTCCTTCACCACACTGTGAATTCCATCTGGCCACACTAAATTCTCAGAATTCTCACCAGTGTGGCTGATGGAAATATTGAGGTTTTGGGGTGGTGTTAAATCAAAAAAACATGGAAATATTGAGGTTTTGGGATGGTGTTTAATCAAAAAATCATGGAAATATTGAGTTTTTGGGGTGGTGTTTAATCAAAAAATCATGGAAATATTGAGTTTTTGGGGTGGTGTTTAATCAAGAAATCATGGAAACATTGAGTTTTTGGGGTGGTGTTAAATCAAAAAATCATGGAAATATTGAGTTTTTGGGGTGGTGTTTAATCAAAAAATCATGGAGGGGTTTGGGTTGAAAGGACCTTAAAGCTCATCCAGTCCCACCCCCTGCCATGGGACACCTTCCAGCAGCCCAGGTTGCTCCCAGCCCTGTCCAACTTGTCCTTGTCATTACAGTCGCATCACAAAATCTTCATTTTTTGATTATGAGCCTTCAGTGACATGGCACATGTAAAACTCGATCCTTATTTGCCGTCACTCCTCTGTGCACACACCTGAAGGGGGAGGAAACATTTCCCTTGGCTTTAACCCCTCTTTGGGGGGATGGTGAGAAATAAACTCAGTGTGAACACCCCGGAGTGTGGGAGATGTGCCCCAGAGTGATGGGTGTGGGGCACAGAGCTCAGGAGCAGGGTTTGGGAACCCAAACTCCTCCTCTGCTTCAACACTGCTGTGGTTTAAGGCTGGTTTCTGTAAGGTGGTGATGGGGTTGTGTTTCAGGAATTGTGACCTGCTTGGGAATGTCACAATTCCAGGGACAGAGCCCGTTGGAGCCACGCTCTGCAGGCTGAACAGGGATTAGAGCCACTGTGAGTCTTGTCCCTTTCAGGTTTTATGACCAGATCCTTTTATTCTTTTTAATCTTCCCGGAATAAAAGGGATGGGGAAGGGGGGGAGGAGAGGAAATGATCTTATTACTACTTCTAAAAGTGGCTTTGTGGCTGAGAGCAAGAACCTTGGTGAAATGGGAATGGAACAATAAATTGTCTGTGCTTGTTCCTCACTGGCCTTTATTTTCATTAAACATTCACAGGCACCATTGCAGTTACTTAAATCAACATGATGACCCACTTAAAAAAGATCAGCTAGAAGAAAATACACCTTTAATTATATTCAGTGATGGCTTTATAAACTTTATGGAGTGAATAAATGTCTTCATGTGCATGTGAGGCTCCCATATGAGCAGAGAGGATGGTGAGGGGTGTCTGTGCATCCTTTGTGTATTTGGCTTAAAACAACTTTGCACCCAGGTTACACCTCAGGGAAAACAAGTCCCTGTATGGATTTTAATTAGGCACATTCTGCATTATAAACAATGAACTTTGGGGAAATCATGTCCTTACTAAGCTGGTGATGCAATTTTCCTACGGGGCCAAGATTTCATAGAAATCATAAAATTTTCATAGCAATTTCAGTGTCTGAAATTGTTCTGGCTCTGAGGAAATTCCGGATAAAAGTTCACTACCTGCAGTGTCTTCCCTGGGAATATCTGTGTGGCATTTTTTTCTTGGAAAAGCCTGAGCAGTGCATTCCTAACCCAGAAAAGGATTTGGGTCAGGTAATTAACTTCAGTTGTGTGAGTGTTGCAGTTTAATTCATCCAGAGAAGTCACACATCCTCTCGTGGCTGGCATCCTTTCCCTGAGGATGCAGAATGAGAATTCTCCAGTCGCTTCTCATTCCTGGCAATCCTGAACCAGGAACCAAACAAAGGAGCAAAAAACCAGGTACCCACTAATCCAATTTGTCTGTGATGAGAAGCTGAACAAGCTCAGGTCTGTCTTAATATTTTCTGTCTCCACTGAGCTCCCAAAATTGTCTAAAGCACCATCTCCCTTTCGTTTTTGTTTTATTTTGGCTCCCAGGCAGCCTGATTTCATTATGACAACTGCTATTTTATCCAAGTATTAAGAATCTGTGTTTGCTGCGTGACAACATTAATTTTATCAGCCAGTAACAAGCATCATAAAATCAGTTTGCAGTAGTTCTTTCTTGGCAGCTTGATAATCCACGCTGCAGAAATGAGATGTTCTCTGGGGCTCCTTTTCAGTGCTAATGTAGTGCATGAATGCAGAGCTTTTATTTTTAGTGCATTTTAGAATCAGGCAAAGATATTATTTGGCATCAGACAGCACAAGTGCTCCTAGTTCTGCTCTGCTCCTGCTCCTGCACAGCACTAAATCTCCCCTTCCTAAGGCATCATCATTCCCTGCTGTAATAAATGCTAAAAACAAATGAAAAAGAAAAATTCAAGTATAGCAGAGCTGAACTTTTGGAGATGGATTGCAGCAGCACTTTAACTTGCACTTCAATTCTGCACAGATTGCTTTCAATTTTACCTGCTTTGCATTTAGGAAAAAAACCCACTCCAAAATCCCATTTCTCTTGCAGATGCAAGGGCTGCCCCCACAGAGCCAGATTAGTTCCTGTCATCTGTGTTGGATGCTGCAAACTCCGTGAGCAACCCCTGGCAGCTCCAAATGAAGTTGCACGGAGGGAGAGCTCTCAATAGGAATCGATTTGCAGCACAAAATGCCTGATTTGCAGTTTTATGGCTTAAAACTCCTTAACCGCCCGTGATTTATTGTTTGCAGTTAGGAGGGAAGGCTGGGGGGGGTTGATTCTCCTGATTTGGGCTTTTTAAGTTTTATTGGTGGTGTTTGCTTTCAAATATTAAATGTAAAACAATGCTGTTAAATATCAAACGAGTCTCGATCATTTCTGGATCCTAATCTCATGTGGGAGTTTGTATCATGTGCAGGATTTTCCCTGGTAAATGTCATTATTCTCCTCACATTGCCTAAAGTGTGATTCAGGATACCCCAAGTGTATTTCAAGCTGCCCAAGAAAGGAAAAGTGAACCCCAGGGGCTGCTCAGGGTCATCAAACTGCATCTTAATTACCGAATTTATTTGTAAATAATGGTGGCAATGGAATATGACAGAGGTGGCTGGATTGCTGAGTGGGACAGCTGTTCCACAGCCATGAAGTTGTTTTAGTGGAGGGGAATCATTTGGTAAATTTAAGGTAAATTTAAGGTAAATTTAAGGTAAATTGTTCCCTTTCCTGAGGCTCAGCTCCAATAGAACCAAGCATGTGCAGCCTGGAGTGACTGAACAGAGACTGGAAGAGAACTGACAGGGAAGGCTTCAAATTAACTTCTTGTTCCTGTTGTTAGCAGGGATTTCATCCAAATTCCATTGGCAGCAGCAGAAGTTTTCTCTCTTTTTACTCAGGCATGGAGTAATGGCCGCATGGAGCTGTGCAGAGCAGGAATGCAGGAGTGGACTGGGAAGCCAGGTGTGTTTTGGAATTTTTTGGAATTCTTGGGGTATTTTTGGGGCATTTTTGGGATGCAGGGGCATTTTTTTAGAATGAAGGTGAGGTTTTGGAATCCAGGTGTGGTTTTGGAATCCATGTGTATTTTCAGAATCCAGGTGTATTTTTGGACTGCAGGTGTATTTTTAGAACCCGGGTGTATTTCTGGAATGCAGGTGTATTTTTGCGGTGCTAAATACACTCTCCTTCAGGAAGGAATCATCAGCAGCTTCTGAAATTTGACTCACATTGCTGACACCGGAGGTTTTCTGGTGAGGTTTGGGTTACAGTCACTTGTAGACAGTTTCCTTCTCATAAAACACAAAACTCTTCCACTCTTACGTGGTGAAAACAACATAAAAGATTTTTCTACTTTCTCCTGCTCCTAATTTTGAGGTTATTCATTACTGCCTTTCAGTGCTGCCCAATATCCATCAGTTCATCCTCATTCAAGTGGTTTTTCTCCTTAAAGCAGGCATGAGAGACACCTCTGTATCTTGATTAAAATCTCTACATTTTTACATTTTAACTGCTGCTCTGTATTTAATAATCTTTGCTCTGAGGCAGCGATTCCTTAATATTGACAAAATACACTTTCAAAATTGATCTTTGTCCTTGTTCTGGTGCACAAAATCCCACCAGCCCCAAAACACAAAAATCATGGAATGGTTTGGGTTGGAAGGGACCTTAAAAATCATCTGGTTCTGTCACTGAAAGGGTCTCAGGGACAGACAAAGGTGACACAGAGACTCCATCATCAGAAGGCATGAAAAGCACTTTATTATTAGAAATCACAGTTCTGATAGAAACAATGGTGAACCTAAGACCTGATAGGCCTTTAGGAATCTTCTCTCACCTGTTGGTCAAGAAGGGACAACTCCTTCTTGTGAACATCTGTGACAAACAGAGATTGCCTGCCAGGTGCAGAGATTGAGATAAGAATTGTTTTAATTCTTTCTCTGAGCTTCCTCACAGCTTTCCATGAAATCCTGGGAGAGCTCTGTCTCTGCGCAGAGGATCTGTGATCACCACAAGGTGCCACTCCTGCCATGGCAGGGACACCTCCCACTGTCCCAGGGTGCTCCAAGCCCCATCCAACCTGGCCTTGGGCACTTCCAGGGATGGGGCATCCATGGTATAACCTGTGCCAGAGTCTCACCATCCTCACAGGGAAGAACTTACCCCTAATATCCAGTCTAAATCAGCACATGGAATCCTGGAATGATTTGGGTTGAAAGGCACCTGAAGGATCAATCCTGCCACGGGCAGGGACACTTCCCCCTGTCCCAGGGTGCTCCAACCTGGTCTTGGGTACTTCCAGGGATCGAAGGGCATCCAACTCATGTTTGAGTTGGATGAGTTTTCTCATCAAACTCAAAAAAGTTGAGTTTTCTTTGGAGAAAACACATCTTGTCCTCTGCTTTGTCCAAACAAGAGGGTTCTGCCTTCACACAAATCCTGATTATCTCAGGATGAATTTGTGTCCAGTGTCCAGTTCTGGCCCCTCAGTTTGGGAGGGACTTTGAGACACCTGAGCACATCCAGAGGAGGCAGCGAGGCTGGAGAGGGGCTGGGAACAGAAACCCTGAGAGGAACCACTGAGGGAGCTGGGGGTGTTCAGCCTGGAGAAAAGGAGACTCAGGGGTGACCTCATCACTCTCCACAGCTCCTGAAAGGTGCCTGTGCTCAGGTGTGGTTGGGCTCTTTCTCCAGGAACTGACAGAACCAGAGGGCACAGCCTCAAGCTGCACCAAGGGAAATTCAGGTTGGATATTAGGAAAAAGTTTTTCACATAAAGAGTGATAAAATTCTGGAATGTTCTGCCCGGGGAGGTGGTGGAGTCACCATCCCTGGGTGTGTTTAACAAAGCCTGGATGTGGCACTGGGTGCCAGGGTTGAGTTGAGGTGCTGGGACTGGGTTGGACTGGATGATCTTGAAGGTCTCTTCCAACCCAGTGATTCTGCGATTCTGTGAATTTCCAAGTGTGGAAGCAGCAGCTGTGGAAATGAGCCACGTCACGCAGGGAAAACGTGAGGCATCAAACAAAGCCCTCAGTCAGGTGTGCTGTTGTCAAGCTCCTGGATATGCAGCTGGGATCTGTGTAGGAGGGAAGGAAGAGGAAGCTGGGAGTGGGAATGGGAGAAGATTTAAGAGCATTTTAGGACAAGTGCAGCTCTGGCAGTGCCTCTCCCGGGCTGGGAGCTGCTACCCTGGCAGAGCACGGAGCACAGGGCACAGCACAGGCACTCAACTCCTTCCACTCCAGTGAAGTTTGGCAGCCTGGGAGATTTGCTTTGTGTTGTTTACAGACTCTATTTTCCCCTCTTTCATTACCCACGTTTCACTTTCTGCAAAGATAATGTGCCTCAAAGTCAAGCACAAAGGAGGCTGCTGATAGACAAGCTGCTTTTTGCCATCTGCAGGGAATCACTGTCATTTGCTGAATGTGTGACCCGTTCTCTTCTGCTCTCTTTTGCATCTTGGAGGGGGATTTGTGGTGCAGCTGGGAATCAGGAAAGCTGCCCTGGCAAAAACGAGCTGGTGCAGGGGCTGTGAGCTCTGGGATGGGCCTGCTCCATCCCTCCTTCCATGGAGTCCCAGTTTGTGCCTGGGTGTTACTGGGAATATCTGACAATCTGAGCTTGGGATCTGCTGGGTCTTTATTGGTTTAAAACCATCTTGGAACATGCTGCATTCTGCTTTTTCTTTTATCAGTCAGGAACTTGGCATTTTTGCTTTCTTTTATTTCTTAATTTTCATTGTAGGGAATTTTTGCTTTCTTTTATTTCTTAACTTTTACCATGGGGAACTTTGCTGTTGCCATTGCACAAGTGTGACTCTCTGGCCATGAAATTCAGCTCAGTGCTACCAGTATCCTTCCTGGTGTTGGGTTCCTGTAGCCCTGTTCTTTTGCAGTTTCTCTAAGCCTTCTGATGTTTACATATTTGTAATGGAGTTTCTCCATTATTGCGCATTTTCATGTAAATAATGATCATTTTGCATTCTTTTCAGGAGTCAGAGAGAATTGATTGACTGTTGCTTTGACCAGTGTGGTTGGAGAGGTGGCAACTTCACCCTCCAATCCCTGGCCATTTTTGGAATTCTATAAAAAGGCGAGGTCATGAAATAAAAGCCCCTTTCTTGCCCTGAACTTTGAGGCGAACTCTTGAGGTTCATTTCGTGTCGTATTGCGACAGGTTCCCACTTCCCAGCTTTCATTTTCCTAAGCAGGAAAGGCATCAGGAGCTGCTTTTCACTCACCTGGCTAAAGAGAGATGAATTTATTGTCCCAATACCTTGTGAGGATTCTGTCGCCTTTCTCAGGCTGAAATGCCTCTGCTCCAGCCCTCACCCCCTGAGGATTACTGAGCTTCATTCTCTTGCCAAAACAGCAACTGAATGTCATTTTTCTCAGCCTTATTTACAGTAAGCTCCCTTTATTCAACACCCAGGCAGGAAGGGATTCTTAAAGTGGGCATAGATCACATTTATGTTCACTTAATTCCCCTTTAGAGTGCCAGGATGATGTAAATCACCCTGAGAACAGACCACAATCAGACACTCTCCCTCACTGGTCCCGCAGTGAGAACTGCAGCGAGGCTCGTTCGTTTAGCAGCCCTTAATGGGAGGTCACTCATTATTTACACAGCTTACAAGTCATTTGGAATTATGGTTTATTAGCACCAGAGGCAGGAAGATGATGCCAGGAGGAACATTTCCCTCAAGTCAGACGTGCCCTGCTTTGCTCCAGGTAATATTTAGAGGGTTCATTTTCACTCCCTGTGCCTGCCCTGCCTGGGTTGAGTTCCTGGGCTGGCAGAGACCTTATGGAGTTATCAAACAGCTCCAGTTGACCTAAAAGAAACACCTCTGAGGCAACTGTATGAACAACATTCCCCTTGCATTCACTGACCTGTCACCTGCTGTTCCTTCAGCACAGAACCTGCCCAGGTCCCACCATGAATTCAGATTCCATTTAATCCTTCTCAAGCAGAGTTTGTCTCTGTCCTGTTTCTTTGTTTTTAGGGTTTTTTTTTTTCTTTTCACTCTCCTGTGGAATTTTTGAGGGGGAAAATCTATCAAAAGCTGCTGCTCCAGAAGGAGGATGTAGGACATAGGTGCCCACTGGGGAAGGATCTCTACAACCAGACCAGCTGAGAGAGCTGGGCAGAAATGCCACTGGGAAACGTCTCTCAGGTGTGACCATGACAAGAATTTTAATATTTGCTACAACTCCAGGGTGGCACAGCACTGCTGCATTAAAGCAGAGTGAGAGCACAGAGAAGGAACTGTTAAAGGCTGCTGAAATCCCCCCTGCATTTGTGTAAAATTTGTGTCCCCATGTCCTGGCTTCTCCAGCACGCTGTGAAATGAAGGGATTTATTTTATTTAATATTAGTTAACAAAATTTCAGGTCCTGAATAGCTGCAAATGAGGATCTTACTGTGCAGTTGGAGAGGAGAGGAGAGGAGAGGAGAGGGGAGGAGAAAAGATGAGGAAAGAGAAGAAAGAGGACAAG
>WBNO01017169.1:293462-304976 GCA_013400575.1 Peucedramus taeniatus | reverse complement strand
GGAGAGGAGAGGAGAGGAGAGGAGAGGAGAGGAGAGGAGAGGAGAGGAGAAAGGGTGGGAAAAGAGTAGAAAAAGGACAAGAGAAGCTCCCAGCAGGATGTGCAGACTACCTTTGCCTGTACCTCAGCTCTGAGAAGGGATCATTAACCAGACTTCCTTCCCAAACCTTGTGATGTTACCAATCCTATAAATAACCAGCACTCTCCTATTAAGCAATCTCCCCAGTTATTAATCCATTAGCAATTCCATTGCAGAAAAACTCACTGTAATGTCTGTTCAGAATGTCTATTCTTGACAGGGCCATTTTTTGGGGGGAGCATTGTTTAATTATGATTTAAAAACTTGGCTTCCTGAACTTCACAAAGAATTAATGACTTGAGCTGCTTCATCTGGGAAAAGCTGCTCCCAAATGAACTGTACCCCCTGTTCTCTGCCTTGAGAACTTCTCAGGGCATGTTCAAGCTTCCTTCCTCTCCTTTTCTGTGAGGAGGAGCGGGGTTATGTAAGAAAATGGCAGCAATTATGATATTAACATAATGGGAACAATTAGTGCAGCAAAATCCACGAGTTAATTGAAGTGCACTCATGTCTTTTGAAGAAGGGCTTTGTCATATCTTGATTGACCTTCTGCTTGTTACAATGCTCTGCTTTCTCTGAGTGGGGGTGAAAGCCAAGTGAAAGTGTTCAGGCATGCAGAAATTGGAGAGGAAAATAGGGAAAAATATGGAAAAATATGGGAAAAGCTGCCTTGTAGCTCTGACACCTGACAGGGATCAGATCTAGCGCTCATTGATGATTTTCCCTTGAATCCTTTCAGGAAGAAGGATGAGGTGTCCAAAATAAGACATCACAAAACGTGGGGTTTGTCCTGGGAAGAAACTCTTAGAAAAGCAAAAATTTACCTGTTGAAACCTGGGGGGGTGGAATTTCCAGGGTCAAGTATGAACCCAAAACACAACAGCTCAGCTGAGAGAAAACCAGATCGGGCTCCCCACTCTCTGTTTACTCTTTGTATCTTCAAACCAGGCAATTTATGTCTTGCTAACGCTGTTCTCCACCCAGGAAGGGTTGTAAACATTTCCTCACAACCCAGGGTTGGCACTGGAGGCTGGGAGTGGGAAATGAGCTCCTGTCCAACTTTATTAAAGCTTGCCTTTAATTTCATTTGAGCAAATAACTGCATTGGATTTGAAACCTTCCCCTGGGTGTAAAAAACCTTAGAGAACATTTCTTTTTTTTTCTTCTCTTTTTTTTTAAATTTAATCTGCTTTTGCCCTTTCTCAGGTCTTTCCCAGAAAAGAAGATCCATTTACTGTGACTATAACATTCTCTTTTTCAGTTTCTTGGCTCTTCGCTCTGCGTTTCTCACTTTGTGCCATGAATGCCTAATTCCAGATGAGGATTTCAGGAGCCCCATCTGTCCTGCTAAGAATTGGAGGCACCTCTGGGTCTCTTTAATCTCAGAAATTGTCTCTGCTTCCCTCAGGCACCTGAGGGAGGGCAGGGATCCCTCCCTGCTCCTTTTTCCTGCTGTTTATATCCCAGGATGTCACGATATGACACGAAATGAACGACACACACATGCTGAGATGTCCAAGGTAAAAGGGGTCGTTTATTTCCCAACCTCGATGTTTACAGAATTCCAAAAGTGACCATGGATTGGAGGATGAAATTGCCACCTCTCTGACCACACTGATCAAACCAATCCCTCAATTCTCTCCTCCTCCAGAAAGGAATGCAAAACAATCATTATTTCCATGAAAAGTGCGTGAGAAACTCCATTACAAAAATGTAAACATCAGAAGGTTTAGAAGAACTTTAGAAGAACAGGGCGACATCAGGATACGTCAGAGCTCTGGCAAAGAGCTGATTTATGATGGACACTTTGAAATTCCCTACGAAAGTCAGGGGCTGAAGGGAAAAAAGAGCCTGAACCTAAAGATGTTAAACTAAAAATAGTCCAAGTGTCCATGTGTCACCCTGGGGCGACACAAGAACGACACGGGCAGTTCTGTTCAAAGCAAACTAAAAAACTCTTTATTAAAACATCTGACTCCATATATATATATCTTTCTGAAATGCCAGTGTCATTGGAAGGTGACAGTGCCACCTCCTCAATGTCACTGGGCAACCCAACTGTCCTTCAGGTTGCTCGTCCCCCATAAAGGAATGAAAAACAATAAGTTATTTACATAAAGTGCGTGGGAAAGTTCTGTACAAATATGTAAACATCAGAAGGCTTCGTAAAACTTGAGAAAATCAGGGCGACATCCATGTTTTGGAATTTCTCCAGTTGAGGGATGCTGAAAGCTGCTGAGTCCCAACACATTCAGTCCCTTCTGACTCCCCTCTCTGGCACAGGAGCAGAGATTTCCTTACAGACTCGGCTGAGAGGGCAGCTTTAAGAAAAGTCCCATTCCCATTTTTATACCTGGAGTAAGAACTCACACCCTCTCTGCAAGGTGGGACCACTTCTGGAGAACAAACCTTGCTTGGGTAGTTCTCAACTATGTTTAATTATTTTGGAAAACAAGAAATTTCCATCAGTGAATCAGAGCCTCACTTAGCAGTGCTTGAAAATCTGTGGAAAGTTGGTTTATGTCTTTTTCCTCCCATTTTTTCCTCATCCCACAGGGAATTTGTTCCTTCTCAGTTCTGGTTTCACTGCTGGGTTCTTCTAGGGGGCTTGGGGATGCTATGAATCAAAAGTAGAATGTGGCTGGGGTGTTTGGATTGGATACTGGGAAAAGGTTTTCCATGCAAAGTGTTGTCAAGCACTGGAACAGTGCAGGACAGTGGTGGAGCCCCCATCCCTGGAAGTGTTCCAAAAATGTTCAAAAAAGGGTGTGGCTCTTGAGGACGTGGTTTGGGGGTGACCATGGTGCTGGTGGATGGTTGGACTTGGGGACCTTTGGTTCCAACCTGAAAGGTTCTATGATTCCGTGATCCTGTGACATCAGTGATGTTTAGGAAAACACTGAGATTTGATGATAACTGGGTGCATGCTGGGCAATCACAACTTCCTTGCTGAATTCCAAAAGAGCCTGCAGGAGAACACAGGAATTTTCTCCCTAGATTTTTATTAACCAAGCAAACTGTGGGGATTTTAATTTTTCCAAGAGTTAAAATTAATAAATTGCTCTACGCGCAAACCACACTGCCTCATCCCAGAGGTGAGCTGCACTGGGCTGTCCTTTGTCTCACTGGGTTGGTTTTTTTTTTTTTTTTCCCTGAAGAGATGTAATTATTTCCAAGGGATTTAATTTCCAGTGTTATTAGTCACAGGTAAGTGGAATTCTCACCCATCTCGTGCCTAATAATGTGCAAAGACAGTGGCACTGAGGGATTCCCAGCAGACACGAGTCTGCTGCTCTCACTGGGTGACCTTTTTCACTGGACACTGAGCTTTACTTTGCCGTGTGCTTTGTGAAAAGTAAGTGACTATTTATGGCAAAATTATTATTTTATGATTTATTTATTTATTTATATATTATTATTTAAATATTTATGGCACGAATGGCCCCAGTCCAACCCCAATCCACCCCTGATCACCCAATGTTTACTGAGTGTGGTCTTCCAGTAGGAGAGTCCTTCATAAAAATCCTCTGGAAAGGGGTGGGAGAGGAGATTGTCCTGTGGAATTGAGCTGAGCCTCTCCCTCCAGGGGCAGCAAAGCAGAGAAAGGACAAGGACAGGTTTGGGTGTTTGTCACACTTTTGCCTAACTTGGCGTGTAGGGCGACTTGATGAGTTTAATTAGCAAATTATAGTTAGTCCATTATCCAACTGATAAAGGTAGAATTGTTTTCCACTTTGTGCAGCACACAAACAGTGTGAAGGAACCCAGCCGTGTGGCAATAACAAATTCTATTTGCTCTCCCTGCTGAAAATTGGCTTTTATAGTTTTATTTTAATATTTGGAAGTGACTCGCTGCCTTCCCTCCCTCCCCTGCAGCAGCCTGGGAATGGCATATGGTTTTCTAAAGGGTTGGAAGGAGAAATGCCATTTCTGTGTGTGATTCCAGGCACAGCTCCTTTGCCTGAAACCCCCGAGGATGTGTAAAATGTAAAACTGCTAAAAAAGAAAACTGCTACAACTCCCTTTGATTAATGGATGGCTGAAGGAAAGTGTTTCGCAGAAAATTTCCAAATGGAAAAGTGTTTGTTTCAGAATATCATCAACAAATCAAAAGTGCAGCAGGGCAGCATCATGAGTTGATATGTTCCAGTAGTTGGGCCCTTCTGGACAGAAAAATGAAATAAAAAGCCATTTCTTCAATTGCAAATGGGCAGAATAACGAGTTTGGTTTGTTTTTAGGATGTATGGCTCCTGACTTTTGAAAGGTGCAGTGTCATGTAGAAATTGTAGCTGATATGGGAGCTGTGATTTGACACCTGCTGACTCCAAATATTTAATTAAAACTCAGGGCAGGAAAGTAATAATTTACCAGCATTATAAAAGGCTTTGGCTCACAGTGAGAGGCATTGGGGGATCAAAGATCACAACCTTGCTGAACAAAAAGGGGCTCGGTTTAATGATCACTGATTCAACATCATTTAAATGTAGAGCTGAAAAAAAAAAAAAAACCCATAATGGAATGTAACGGAACATAAATTCTCCAAGGAGAAAATAAAGCCTCTGTGTGTGTCCATATTTCATATCCCAAAGGTTTGACAAGGACGTGGATGCAGTTCCCTGGTGCTGGGGGCGGGGGGATGTTGATAAAGAGCCCAGGAGCAATTAAGGTTTGGCTGGTGCCACCAAATTGTTGGAGCCCAGTGGCCCCAAGCGGATGTGCTGCTCTACCTGGGACTCTCTGGGAGCTCCAGGGAGGGGATTTGTGCTCCTCAGCCTCCCCTTGCCTCTCCTCCAGTGATTCCCTGCCAAAGCAGAGCTTGAGTAGGGGTTTTTTATTCTGTTTTGGTGTTACAGATGTCTAGGCTGACAATATTTCTCCTGGCTCTCAGCTGAATGAAGCAGTTGCTTGGAAGGGTTGGAATTGGGGAGGGGTGGCAGGACAAGGAGTCTTGGCACTGTTTTGGCAATAACTTCATAGTGACTTGTAGCCCTGTTCTTTTGCAATTTTTCTAAGCCCTCGATTGTTTGCATTCTTTGTAATAGAGTTCTCACGGATTTTGTGTAAATAGTCACTTGTTTTGCATTCTTTCCTGGACTCAGAGAGATTGATTGACTTTTGCTTCATCTAGTGAGATTGGAGAGGTGGTAACTTCACCCTCCAATCACTGGCAGGTTTTTTCCTTCTATAAATACCTCAACACAAGAATAAAGTTTCTCTTTTTTGTCTACCCTGAACCGTGTGAGGTCTGTGGTTCATTCCGTGTCATACTACGACAGTGACTTTGCAAAGTTGTTCATCCCCAGTGGAAACACCCCAAGTGTTCCACCTCTGCTGTCAGAAATAAACTCAGTTAGGCCTTTATTTCATGTTTCTGCACTCAAAACTTGTCTTGTGGCTTTGGTGTGGTAGAGATGGTCCCAGCAGGTCACACACGGGAAATAATTCCTGGTGCATTAAGTAGAGCATCCCCAAAACTGGATCTTCTTCCAGAAAAATAATCCTGGAAGCCTCTGTTATCCAAGAAATGGAAATGGGGGAAGGATGGAGGAAGCAGCATTTTTAGGGACTTTGTGATGAATAAATTCAGTCCTACTCTGTCATGACCAAATCCTTGCCTTCTAAGACCTACTCCTGAGCCAAATTCCAAGTTTAAAGGGACCAGAATTCTGCTTGATGAATTAATACTGAGTGTTAGCATGAGGTGAAGCTGCCCCAAGGAGTTCACAGTACAGAACATTTTTATTTTCTATTATTAATTCTGGACTTGCTGCTGTTCCCAGTTTTGGCTGCAGGATCATGACTCAGGCACCACATTGCTCGTTGTCACTGCTACAATTAGTGGTGACAACAAATAATTATGAGCAATTGGTAATCAGAGATCTATGTGATAAATCCCACTGAGCCATTCTGAATCAGAGAAAATGCTTAAATAGGGAATATTTATATGGACAATTTATTAATAGATGGCGGAATTAGAAATTTTAGGCTGGAATTTGTGAGGCTAAGTTGGTGTTGAATTCCCACTAATTATAAGATCAACACTTTTCCCCTCACTATCCTTTTACTTTCAGATCCCATTGTCCAAGTTTGTGCTGTTTCAGCTTGGTCTGTCTCTGCTTTTAGTGCCAGTCCCATAAATAAACCCTTGGCTCCAAGAAATTGCACTTCCAAATGCTGGAATTCTCAGAACCCATCCATCAGGCATTTCAGCAGACACAGGGAGGCTTTGGTGCACTCGCACCAGAATCTGCCACACAAATTATGGAGCTGAACTTCCTTGGAGCCCTTGGATCTCTCCAGCAAAAATCCACACGTGCAAAACCAGAGCGTTATTTTTAATATCGCACATCTGCCACGCTCAGGAGCTGCTGAACTGCTTTAATGCCAATTAAAGGTGTGTTTTTCCTGTAGTTCCTGTAGTCCCTTGATCTGCTGCCACGGGCAAGAGTTTTCTATTGATTCCTCCTCCTCAGGATGAGGGATTTGCAGGCTGAACTGTAAACAACCAAGAGAGTGTTGTGACAATTTCCTTCGCTCTAAATCACCTCACGCTCCTTCCTGCTCGCTGGGGCAGCACGAAGAGCTTTTCCTTACTGGAACTTTTTCCTCTCCCTCTAAAATGGTGCAGCATCAGGCCAGGGAGGAAGGAGCTCTTAAAGTTAAGCACGTGCTTAAGTGCTTTTCTGGATCAGTGCCCTGCTCCATCGATGTTCTCAGTGCCGTTTGCAGGAGCTGTAATTGCCTGCCCACGTCTGCTCGGCACTAAATCTCCGTGTCCTGTCCTCCTCCTCCTCCAGAGCTGCTCCCCGAGGCTCTGAAGGTCACTGGACCTGGTTGGATGAGGAATCCAAGCCTTGGAGACTTGTTGTTGTGGCTGCTGATGGCAAAGCTGAAAAGACCAGGGACAGCTGCTCACGTGTGTTTACCGTGTTTTACTGAACTGCAGCTTGGATTTTCCAGGGAACCCCCAGCCCCCAGTGAGGAAACACTTCTCAGACTCCTGCTGGAACAGTCAAAACTTGTCCTAAGGTGGGAGACGACAAATTCTCGAGTGATTCACACGGTCACTCTTCCATAGGTTTCCAAGGGTTTCCTCTAGACAGCTCAGTTTTCCAAAGGCTCAGCAAGGCAGAAGCTGATTCCTTGCCATATGTGGATTTCATACTTTGGCCCAAAACTTGTTCTTCTGAGACAGAACCTGAAAAAAACACAGGTCTGGACAGGCTTTCTTTGTATCTTTACATTCCAGCCTTTTATTTCTGCCTCTTTTCACTCCAAGTAATTTAGTTCATGGTTCTGCAGGCTGAGAATATTCGATTCCTTTTGTTTCTGTAGGATAAGGAGGCAGGAAAATGAGGAGGTATGATAATGTCATTTCTCCCCACTGTCTCTGGAAAGGGAGACGAGATGAATTCCTATAAAATTGAAGGCAAATACTTGGGTTTTGTTCTGCTCTGGAGGTTGATTTCTGTGCAGCCAGCTGGTAACATTTGTGCAGAAATGGCATGAAATTTTCAAAGGTTTGAGGAGGAAAGTGCTAAAAGGCAAAAATGTACCCAGTGCTGGGGTTATGCTGTACATTTGAGGAGTACAACATCATTTATGTGAGGTTTAGAGCTTCGCCAACCTTTTGAACATTTAGAATGACACCAGGTATAAATGATATTGTCCCACGATTGCCCTGCATCAAATTTTTAGTTGGGCAGTTAAGAAATAATTTAAAAAACCCAGTTATTGCTCCCATCTGATGGGCAGAAGCAATGCCAGGAAATGTGTTTCCCTCCATCCCTGCTGGCAGAGGAGCCGCGTGCTGTTTGTGTCCCTGTCCCTCCTTTCTGCTCCCAGAAATGTCCCTTGGCAAGTCCCTGATGGTGCCAGAGCTGGGGAATCTCATCTCTGGGATGTGATCTCTTGCCCATGAGGCACAAGTTTCACAGCTCATGAAGCAGGGGGACTGTGGCTCCCAGGACTGGTGGCAGGAAGCAGCCCCATCCATTCTCCCGTGGCTGGCTGGAATTTAGCCCGGACATGGATGAGGGACAACACCTTGGCAGGCATAGTGTGGGCAAACTGGGACCAGAGCAGCTCATTCTGTGCCTCCTCTGCAAATAAACAACACATTTGTTCCCCCTCTGCCGTCCCAACAGCTTCAGCAGCTGCACACAGGAAATAATCTGGAATTGTCCGTGTTTTACAGGAGTTTGGGATGTGTTTTGGGGCAAACCAGCATTTGCAGGGAGTCTGGGAGAGGATCCTGCCCTTCTGCAGGGCAGATGTGATGTGATGTGACTTGGTCACAAACTCCCTTTTATCCATTAGGAGCTGGAATTTGATGATCCTGGTGGGTCCCTTCCAACTCAGGACATGCTGTGATGCAAAGGGGGAACAAAACCCCTGTCTAAAGTTACATAAAAACATTTTAAACCTTGCATCATTTCCAACGACTTGACCAGCACATTTTTTTGTGTCCAGCTGAGAAGCAAGGTGGCAGCAGCAGCTTAAAATGTTCCTCCATCAGCTCATAAAGGTTGGAATTTTTCCTCTCTCCTGAACCTGCAGAACTTCACAACCAACCACAAAAAGTTCAGGGGTGTCAGAGGGAAGATCTATGCTCTAATGAAGAGGGATGTCTCCTCAGAGCTCTGTTAGTTGCCAAGAAACTACTTTTGCAAAAGTGGAGGTCTCAAACAGCTCCTAAAAGAATTGGCTGGAGGGACACGGAGTGACCTGGCTGTGCTTGGAGAGGATTCCTGGAACAGGGGCTGAGATGCCATGGAGAGGAGTGTGCTGGAAACACACAGACACTGCCAGCAAAACGGGCAGTTTAATTGGATTTAAATCCTTCTTGAGCAGGAGGAGTAGCACAGATTGCTGGCTCACTGACCAGCCTCTGAGCCCAGTGGCCAACCCAGCCTTGGCCACTTCCAGGGATCCAGGAGCAGCCACAGCTGCTCTGGACACCCAGAGCCAAAAAATCCTTGAGTCCTCAGATTTTTTGGAACATGAGCTTGGAGAGTTAATAGTTTTTCTCCCGAGTCATCCCTCAGCTGCTGCTGCTGCCACGCTGATCCCTGGCCCTCGAATTTGTGGTGGATGAGGCCCCATTTTTTAAAAAGCAAAACCAATTCTACTGGAGTCGCTGTGATTTAGAGCTTTGTTCCATGCTAAAACACAAAAAACTTGTGAAGATTTAGGTGCTGCGCCAGCTTTTACAACAAGGAGGATTTAGGCTTGTACTTCCCACAGACTTTTGGTCTCGTTGTTGTTGTTGTTGTTGACTGAAGTTTCCTTCAGGGAAGTTCTGGGCTTGGCTGGGAATGACCAGAGCTTTCCCCGGGTGAAACCACAGAGGGTCAGGAGCAGCTCACAGCATAAAATTCCCAGAGGAGCTGTGGCTGCCCCTGGACCCCTGGAAGTGCCCAAGGCCAGGCTGGAGCCACCTGGGATGGTGGAAGGTGTCCCTGCACATGGAGGGGGCAGCACTGGATGGGATTTAAGGTCCTTTCCAGCACAAAATATTCCAGTATTCCATGATAAATCCTCCCTCCAAGATCTCCAGTGTCTGGACAAGCCAAATCCACCTCTCTGCTCTGTTCCAGTGTCTCAGAGAGAGCATCCAGAAACTCCATCAATCTGAAGGTGAACACCAAATTCTACCCCTCCACTCTTGAAAGTTTTTGCCTAGCAATAAAAATTAGCTCAGGAGAATTGCTAAGTAATTTCAAGTACCATAAAGTAGCTGCTGGGAATAAAAAGTGTCGTAACTGTGAAAGCATCAGCCCAGTTTCTGCAGGAATGAGTTATTATCATTAATTATCACTCTATTTTATAGTTATTGCCTGTAATTTCAGACTTTAAATACTCCAAAGCATAAACAATGCTAATTTAATTACAGTGGGAGAGTCATAAAAATTTGCATGCAGAGGAAGAAGTCATTAATAAAGTTTATTCCAAGAGAAACTTAAAATAATAATTAGCATTTGTTGGCATTTTTAGTGTGATGGAATTAAGCATCATTTCTTAGCTTGGGCCCCAGCTATTATTTACATTTGTTTGTCATCAGCTTGAGATGGAGGATTGTGGAGAGAGTTGCATGACCTGTGAGTGCTGAGCAGCACAAAAATAATTCCTGGTGTAAACCCCTTCCATCAGGTTCACTCCCCTCCTCGTGTCCAGGCACAGCATTGGAAAAACCATTCCTGGGAATGGGAGAATCCAGATCCTGATCCTGCTGCTGAAAATATTTCCACAGAAAGCTGAAATGTGCCTCCAGGCATGAGCAGGGAATGGAAATTGCATTTCCTCTGATTTATGCCATTGTTTTCTGTAATTTCATAATGATCTCCTGTCCTCTGTCAGGAACCACTCCTGTAAGTCGAGTTTCATCTTTGTCAGTGGGATGGTCACTTACATCTCTTCTAGGCATTAATAAAGTGGTTAATTAGTGCAGGGCAGTGAGCAGAGCACCACAGCATCCTGCTGGAAACACAGAGTTGACATGGAGTTATTTTCTTCCTGTTTGTGTTACAATTGGAGACCTGTTTATGTACAAAAATATCTGTTTAATGTGGATATCTGTACATTTAACATTAATTTATGGGCTGGCTGTATCAATTTTTTCTTTTTTTTCCCCCTCCTTTTCCTTTTCTTTAGCTAATTCTCAAAGCACTTCAGCTGACAGAACATGGTCACATCCCACAAATAAGTAAAATTCCTGTGACTGGAGCCCCCAGCTCTGAAATCATCTGTGTTTGTGTGGAGGAACATAAATCCAGCTCTAGGGAATGCTCTAGGGATGCCACCCAGTCACTGTGCCACCACCCTGATGGTCCCAAACACGGGGAATGAGTGGTCCAGTCCTGCCTTCCATGTGCCTCCTGCTCTTTACAGCACAGGATTTCTGTCTCTGCTGGCTTTGGGAGAGATTTTTGTGTGGTTCAAAGTAAATCACCAGAGGGCAAAGTGGTTTTTTTGGAGCCTGAGTGGCAGAGCAGGCAGAGCTGCTGAGGCTGCACTTCTGGAGTCTGAGGGAGGACGGCGTGGCCTCATCAGCTCTGGACAAACCCCAGCTCCTCTGTGGGAACCCAGGGCACAGGGAACATTCCTCTGTCTGCTCTGAGGGGCCCTGACCCCCTGAGAAACGCTGACTTTGACCCTCACCCATGGAGAAAGCTTCCAGAACTCCAAGATAAATAGGAGTCTACAGGAGTGTGAGATGGATAATAGAGAATAGTCAACAATAATAGAGAGATATTAGAGAATAGCCTACAAGAGTGTGAGATAGTAGAGAATAGTGCAGTGTGTCACTGGGGTGAGAAATTTGGGGTTTGGGGTGTTTTAGCATAGAGCCAAGATGAAGGGGATTGAGCCTTGCCCCGAGCTGCTGCTTCTTCTTCTTCTTCTTCTTCTTCTTCTTCTTCTTCTTCTTCTTCTTC
>WBNO01017169.1:134100-293429 GCA_013400575.1 Peucedramus taeniatus | reverse complement strand
TTCCTCTTCTTCACCTGCTCCATTTTCTGCACTGTTGGTGGCACAGGGTGATTGGCCAGGGAATGCCGCAGGTTTTGGTCACGTGGATGGACAAGGGATGAGATATTGGTAGATAAATGGAAATAAAGTGTGTTTTAAGAGTTAATTAAATGGGACAATTATAAAGGACCTTGAAACTTTACATTCCAGAGCCATTTTGTGGTGATTTCCCTGAGCGCAAAGCCTGGCATGGACGGCGTGCTGGAGTTTTGATAAGATAACAATAAAAAAGAAGCTGAAGACCAAAAATGTCCCATGCATCTCCCTTTCCTGACACAGAACTGTTGCAGGAGGGTCTCCCCCATCTGGGGAGCCCCCTGTGGGACCCAACATTGGGGCAGACACCCATACTCCTCAAAGGTTTTTTCGGAGTGAGAGGCCCAAAGCTGACCCAGAATTTGCAGAGTGGCCTCAGCAGTGCCCAGGACGAGGGGTGGTCACTGCCCTGCTCCTGTGGCCACTCTGGGGCTGGGACAGCCCAGCTGCCCTTGGCCTTTTTGCCCATCTGGGCTCATTTGCATCACCCCAAGGTCTTTTTCCAGCTTTCCAGCTGTCACAGGAAGAATAAGCTACAGGCAGAGTTTATTAAAGAAGCCTTTCTGCCATGTCTGAGGGGCAGAAAAGACTCATTTGTGTATTTAAACTCCTTCACAGAAACGGGTTTAAATAGAGGTAAATCCCTCCTTAACCTCAGATTTGGGCAAAAGTTTAAATTTAAGGAATCACTTTGCCCCTCCAGTTCCATGATGGCAAATCAGATCTGTTTGTAAAAACAAATTCTTTATCAAGGAGAAAATAGATAACAGGCAAAAGATCTCAATCAGAATTACTCCCTACACAGTGTAAAACTAAAGAACTACCAGTAGATTACAGCAGAACATAAACCAGTGCCTGCTATCAAGGTGCTTGTATTAAAGCTGGCAAAATAAACAGTATTGATTAGGAATTGAACGTAATTTACCACCAAAACAAGGATAATGTGCACAGAATCCTTCACTTAATCCCCTGGAAGTAACTGAAACACGTGTCCCCACTCATGGCAGAAACTCCACACATTTCCAGGAATTAGTTTTAATTTCTTTTCATCTCCAGAGCATCAAAAGACTCTCATTCCACGGCACACCCTCCAAAGAGATGATAAACTTGAATTACCCACTTAGGAACAATGTAGTGCCACTAGGATTCTTGTAGGTATTTCCAAGGTAATTTTCACCTCTGCCACTAATTCCGTGTCACAGCTTGTCCCTGTCTGCGGTTCCTAATGGCTTTGGAATGGAAATGAGCTTTAAGTGGCTGTTAACAGAAATTGGCTTTGAACCCATCAGCTGGAGATCAGAGACCCCTGAGCTCTCCGGGTCTTACAAGCAGGATTTTTTTTTTTTTCTGCGTATAAATACAGATAGTTATAAACTCTAAAATGTAATTATTAGCTTTATTTGTCTTTTATTCTGGTTTATACGCTGTGTTTCCAAGTTGGGAAAGCACGGACTGGGTTCTTTCTGGTTTTTCTGCTGCCTCTTCCCATCCTGGCTGGGGATTTGTGTTTTGGAGAGCACTGGGTGGGGTCTCGGGGTGTGTTCCTGCTCTTTCAGGAGTTCCCATGGAATCAGGCGCAGCCTGGCTCTGCACGTCCACCCTGACAATGTAAATGCTCAGCTTGGGGATGGATCCCCAAATCCACACCCGGGATTTGGGGGTTCTTTATATTACAGGACAATATTCTGGGCTCAGAATGTGGGAATTGCCTCTGAAGCCTGTGGAAGTTGCCCAGAGATGCTGTGGCTGCCCCAGGATACCTGAAAGCATCCGAGGCCAGTGGGAACAGCCTGGGGTAGTGGAAGGTGGTCCTGCCTATGGCAGGGGGAACTGGATGATGTTTAAAATCCCTCCCAGCCCAAACCATCCCAGAATTCTTTGGTTCTGTGAAATCAGCCCTTGCAGAGCTGTTCCAGCTCAGTGTCAGAGATGAATCTTCGCAGAAGTTTCCTGTGGTAATCACAGATCCTCTGAGGCAGAGAGAGACAGAGCTGTCCCAGGATTTTCCTGGGAAGCTGTGAGAAAGCTCAGAGAAAGAATTAAAATAATTCTTATCTCAATCTCTGCACCTGGCAGGCAATCTCTGTCTGTCACAGATGTTCACAAGAAGGAGTTGTCCCTTCTTGACCAACAGGTGAGAGAAGATTCCTGAAGGCCAATCAGGTCTTAGGGCCACCATTGTTTCTATCAGAACTGTGATTTCTAATAATAAAGTGCTTTTCATGCCTTCTGATGATGGAGTCTCTGTGTCTGGTTTCCTGCCATTCTTTGCATTATTCCCATCATTATTTTTCATAATTCCTGTTATTTTCTGCATCCTCACTTTGGGTTTGGGGAATGGTGGGAGGGGGCACTGCTGGAGTTGAGTGTGGGTTGTGCTCACAGCAGCCACCCATGTGATGAGGGACCAATATTGGCATTTCAGTGTCTAATAGATTTTAAAAATAAATGATTTCTCAGGTTTTTTTCACCACTGTGATGTTATACCTGGGATTCTTTGGCCATGTTTGAGGTTAATCTGCTCCCATTTCCCTTCTTTTTGACACAAGTGCCTCGTTCTGATGAGTGCAATGCCTGTCCCTGCTGCTTTGCTGACATGACAGAAATGAGATTTATCCACTCTGAGACTTCCAGAAGCATCCAGGTCAAACAGTGCTAAAATTGTCAGGAGGAGAAGAAACAAGCACAGCTCATTAATACTTTAATTTGAAGGTGAGAGGTGTAGGTATGATAATGTTTAATTTCCATCACTCCTTACGAGCTCAAGTAAAACAGAGGAGAAATTGCTCAGGAGTGGGAACAAGTGCTCTGGGATGTGAATTCATTAACAAGTGTTTCATTATAATTTGTTTATGCTTCCTGCTTTCTTTTGGTAAATTATTAAAGTGATTTGAACTCGGTTCTTAGCACATTCACTTCTTATAATTGTTAATAGAGGATGTAACCCCTCAGATTTATTTAACAACAAACAGAAGGCAGTAAACGGAATAGAAATGTTTTTATGCAAAATGATGCCAAATCCAACAAAGATTTTGTTATCCTCTGTATTTTTTTAAGGATAAAAATCAGTATTTCAGGAAGAAAAAGCTGCCTGCAGCCACAGGAAAAACGAATTTGAAAGTGGTTTTCAAACACTCTGAAGCAGGAGTTGGGCTTTGAGAGGGGTCTGTGTGTGAGGGGGACTGAGGTGGGGAGAAAAAAGGAGAAAAATGGGAGTATTGAGATGACTGAGGAACAAAATCCTGTGGTCATCATGGACAAAAATTGGCTGAGGGAACCAAATTCCATCTGAATTTCAAATCACCAGGTGGGCTTGAAGCATAAATGAGCATTTTTAGTTTGGGATACTACGAAAAATTACCCGAGGGCTTTAATCCCTGGGGTGAATATCCAGGGAATTCAGTCACCTGCCACATCCCCTGATCCTGATTATCCAATGCAGTCCCTGGAGAAATGCTTCTCTTTGATTTCCAAATATTCTTAAATAGCCACCTAATTTTTCTCCTTAGAAATATTGTGCAAATCCAGCCTTGTCCCCAAAGCATGGCCTGGGTTTATGGCATTTAAAATGCAATATTTCATGCTGGTTTCCCAAAATTAATGGGTTTATGGTATTTTAAATGCAATATTTCATGCTGTTTTCCCAAAATTAATGGCTTTATGGTATTTTTAATGCAATACTTCAAGCTGGTTTCCCAAAACTGATGTTTTTCACCCTCACCAAAACCAGAAAAATCAATGCAAGAGCCCACAACAGACAAACCACTGGCAATAAAGCAGAATATCCACACTGGGGAGAAAGAAAACTGTCAATAAGGAAATAGATTTTTCTTTCAGGTTGCTAACAACCACAACAAATTGCAAAGTTATGAGCAGCCACTGGTTTTTTTTTTTTTCTCCTCCTTTTCTCATGACATCCCCAGCCTCAAATTAACCATGGGAAGAGGAGGAACAGGAGCACTGAAACTGGACAGTGTCAGGTGGGGAAAAATGTTGTTGTAAACATGATCATGCTTATTTTTGAACCTTAAATTTTTTTAAAATGAGACATTTTTGTTCAAAATTTCCAAATATCTGCACTTTTTGGTTGACTTCTGTTAAAACTGCTGAAATACCCAGTTATTTTGTAAATAAAACATGGTTGCTTTTTTTTTTTTTTCAACCTCTAAGCCAAGTGTGACACCTTGGCAGTGAATATGAAAAGGAGTTGATTCATACGTAGATTTTATTTTTATCTTAATTTCCTTTCAGTTTTGTAGGATTCACCCAGCTGGGGCAGAGCTCACCATGGACCTACCCAGAGCAATCCTGAGAGCTCTGCCAGGACAATGAAAATATTGAATCAGAACAATAAAAAGATTTAAATATATTTTAATATTAATATTAATCGTAAATATATTAGATATTATTTAAATATTTTTAAATAACTTTCATTTCCTTTTATTTTTTTCCCCAGTCACAACAAGGGTCCTTGGGACATAAATCCTGGCTCTTGGTTTTAGGATCCTATTTAAGACTGAGTGGTAATTCACTGGTTTTGCCCCAAAATTGTGTCAGGAAATGCTGGGTTTGGAGCAGGGATGGAACAAAATTCAGGATTTTTAAAGCCATAAAATTGCTCCTCCTGGGTGAGAAACCCAAATCTATTTTTTTTTCAGGAAAAATCATCCTTTCCCCAGAGTTGTTTTTCTCCTAGAATTAAAGATTTTGGCTCACAGGGCTTTTTCTCCAGGTCTTGAGCCCCTGTTCCTGTTTTTTCCCTGGGTCCTGCTACCACCTTTCTTTGTGCAACGCTCATCCTGGGAAGAGGGGAAAGGAAATTCCCCAAATTCCAATTTTCAAGCTGGAAAAGGGCACGAGATTTCAGTGAAGGACTCCGTGGAGCAGAGCCCAGCATGGGGAATGGACTAAAATATTGGCTTCCCTGCCTGTTTACAGTCCCACCATAAAATCAAAAATTATCCTCCATAAAAAGATCTCCGGGAGCAACATTTGGAATAGAGGAGGGAGGAAAAGATTGTTTATTAAACGGATGCTGTGAATTTAATATGGGAACATCATTGCCACCCAGGGTTTTATTAAGGATATCTTCTTATCTAGAAATTTATTGTGTCTGTACCCACTCTTGTTTAACCCTGATTTCCAGAAAGAAGCAATTAATGAGTCATTAGCTGGGAAGTGAAGGGGGATGTGATTTAAATCAAAGCATCAAAGGCAAACACAGATCAGGAGAATGTCGCTTTTTGTCTTTTATTTTTAATATTCTAACAAAGAAAAATTTAGAGAGGAGCCAGCTTAAGGGGCTAAACTCTGCTGGGGTTCTTACCACAAATGATTTCAGTTTTCAGACTGACAGAGGGGAAGTTTAGGGGAGATTTGAGGAAGGAATTCCTCCCTGTGAGGGTGGGGAGGGGAATTCCCAGTGTTGTGGCTGCCCCTGGATCCCTGGAAGTGTCCAAGGCCAGGTTGGAGCCACCTGGGACAGTGGGAGGTGTCCCTGCCATGGCAGGGGTGGCACTGGATGGGATTTAAGGTTCTTTCCAACCTGAACCATTCCAGGATTTTGTGGGAAGGGAAAATCTCCCAGTGCAAAGAAGCCTCGCACACCCTGAGTATCTCTGGTGAGCCTCAGCCTGGCACCTCCCCAGGACCTCAGGGATCTCTGTGGGCAAGCTGTGACCCCTCTGAGACCTGGAGGGAAATCCCAAACTCACCCAAGCTGGGTCTGGATCTCAGAAATGTTTCCTGTGCTGCTGTTTGAGAGGGACAGTGTTGTAAAAAACCAGTCCCTTCGTGGCAGGGAGGAATGATGCTCTGACTCCATGTGATCAGAAGGATATTTTATTATTTTTTGATACTAAATTATGTTAAAGAAAACTACACTAAACTATACTAAAGAATAGAGAAAGGATACTTACAGAAGGCTAAACAGATAATAATGAAAACTCGTGACCCTTTCCAGAGTCCCAACACAATTCTTGTGACCATTGGTCAGTGATTGAAAACAACTCACACCAGAGCCTAATCAAAATTCATCAATTCAAGTAAACAATTCCTAACACATCCCACATAAACAAAACACAGGAGAAGCAAATGAGATCAGGATTATTTCCCATCTCTAGAACTCTCTCTGCCTTTTCAGCTTCCCAGGATAAAAATCCTGAGTGAAGAAATTCTGTTCAGTGAAATATAAAAACTGCAGGACAGGAATGCAGGAATTCCTGCTCCAGGTGTGACCCACCTGAACAACGCTGCTCCACCCTGCAAACCTGAGCTCTAGGTTGGATTTTCCTGCTTGGATTTGTCTAAAATAGAAGCTAAAATTGGGATGGCCAAGGGGAACTGATAAGATCTCAGCATGGGGTGCTCCTGGTTGTGTCCCCTAAATCCCATTTTCATGAATGGCTCCATCAGCCATACAGAAAATACAGATAAAAATCCAGGGGAATATTCAGGAGCCAAACTTCAGAGCAGCTCGATCTTTGCTGATCCTGTCACATTGTGACCTCTTTCTCTCCCAGAAACAGCCCCAGCCTCAGGTCAGGGATGGATTTTTGGGTGAGGAAACAGTGACCTGCAGCTTGCAAAGCTCCTCCAGACTCTCAGCCCCAGGTGGAAATTTATTCCTCTGTAAATCCTTGCCTGGCATTAAACCCTCCCTGATATATTCATCATGATGTTATGAAAAATTGAATTAACTGATGAATGAAGCCCTGGTTTGCTGCTGCTGCTTTTCCACTCCCTGGCAGAGCTTTCAGGGGCTGAATTCATCCTTCCAGAATTCCCTCCATCATCAGAGCTCTCCCTTGCCTTGCCACTCCCCAAAAATCTCAGTTTAGAGCATTTTCTGACGCTGCAAACAAGGAGCAGGGCTGTAAGAAAGAACATGTATATAACACATATGTAATCACACCTCCCTCACTGCAGGGCAGAAAAACCTGCAGCTCTTCTGGTGAATGAATCATTAATTTTTATTTCACTTAGAACTTGTGGCTGTCCAAAAAGCTGTGGATAAATTCTCCTCTGTAAACATCTTAAAAATCGACTTTTTTTCCTGAGTTTCAACAGCTAAAAAAAACTCGTTTCTGTTCTCTGGAAAAAAAATATGAGAAACAAAAATCTGGAATCCCAACACTGAAATGCTTTGAGATTTTCCCGTTTGATGTTTACACACCTCAACTCTTTTGTAGCAGTTTGAAGTGGCAAAAAACATTTTTTTTTTTACTTTGAGAGTGTGGTAATATTTATTCCCTTTTTTTAAAAAAATAGCAAAGGAACTTTGCCTGGACTTTTCAGAGAGAATTTCAGCTCTGCCCTACGACATGTGCTGCCTCATTGCTGGCAGTGCTGATTTATTTATTTATTCAGCCAGTATTTAATGCAAATGCAGCTCCTGTGTCTGTGTTGTTGGAGCTCTCTGGAGGAATTTCAGCAAACTCACAGCCCTTGTTTCCTGAGCATGAATAACAAAACCTCTTCCACCACCGACTGCTCTGTCTGGTGGAAACCTCTGTGAGAAAAATCATTTCTTCCCATGGCTCATTTTAGGGTAAAGCACCAGCAGCATGCTAAGGGTGTAAACACTGGAGTAAATATTTCAGTTTTTTGTAGCAGAATCTTCCAACTCATTCAATTCCAGGCTAGAATTCCTTCCATAGTGAAGATTTTTTTTTTTTTTTGTAAGGCTGCTTCATTCTGAATATTTACCTTGGAATGGAAAAGGGGAAATCCCTTTTTTAAGGAAGAGAAATCAGATCAAATCAATGGTTCAAGATGTTTCTTTCTCCTTTTCACTGCTGCCTTTGACACCTCGGTGGATGAATGCTCCAGCCTTTGCTCTTCTCTCCCCTGCTCTCTCTCTCTCAAGTGCAAGATGCAATAATTTTAATACCCAATACATTGGCGTAGCTCAGGTTCTGCTCAGTATTATGTTGACCTTTTCAGTATTCAGTATTTTGATTATCTGCTGATCTTTTCCCTGCTGGAAGCCTGGGGAGGGCTTTAAGCACAAGCATGCAGGGGACGGGCAGAGTAAACAGCAGAACAGATCTCAACAAAGCCGCTGCTACAATTTGCAAACTGCAGGACACGTCCAAATATTTGCTATTGTCTTTTATCAACTTGCCAAAGGGAACAGAAGCTCAGGAATAGATTGCTGTGGAAAGACAGGGAAAATGATGAAGATTGAGGATTTGATTTATTAGGAGAGATTAAAGTGACAAAGGATGAATGGCTTGACTAAACAGTTTTTGAATTGGGCTATAAAAGTTGTCTGAGGGCAGGCAAAAGGTACCTGCACCCCAGGGAGAGGGGGGTCCAAAGGGGGCAGAACTTTCAGTGGGGCATTAAACAGCAGAAAGAAAAATTACAGAGGAATAATTCAGGCCAATGTGAGGGATTTCACTGCACTATTGACTGACTGTCCCTTGTGTGAAGTGAGAGGGGTTTGAGCATCTCCTCTTCTCTTCTCTTCTCTTCTCTTCTCTTCTCTTCTCTTCTCTTCTCTTCTCTTCTCTTCTCTCTTCCCTTCTCTTTTCTCATTTTTGATAAGCTGCTGTGTTCCAAGTCCTGGCTTGTAGAAACCCCTCCACAAGTCCTGGCTTAAAAGATATTTCTGGGGTGTCTCCCACTCTGAGCCTCCCACTTTAGAGCTGTGAGTGAAATCCATAAATCCCCTTCTCCTCCCTGTTCAATACCCTTTCTCTTTTCAGCTCTGCTGGTGTTCTCAGCCTCTGCACGTGAGAATATTTCCCAGTGCTCATCAGTCCCCAGACTGGTGTCATTCATGTGCCACTCTTTAGAGCCGTGGTGAGAGATGAGAAGGAGATGAAAGGGATCTGGTGATGGGATTCAAAATTTGCAATCAGGTTTCATTTGTTCACTGCTGATGGGGAACAGCCCAGCTCCAGAACGAGTGGAATTATCTCTGCTGTTCCTCAGGCTGTTGTGTGGAAGGTGCTCACAACAACTGAAACGAGTCCTGAACGCTGCAATCGTTCTTTAAACACCCTTAAAAAGGGATTTTTTTTTTTTTTTTTTTTCTCCTTGGTTGAGAAGCTTGTCCTGAGAAAGGGGCAGGGAAGGGGGTGATTCTCTTCTGTGAGTTCAGCCACGAGGAGCTCCCTGGAATGAAGGGGTGTTGTAAGAAACCCTGACCCTTTGGCAGGGAAGAATGATGCTGTGACTCCATGTGATCAGAAGGCTATTTTATTATTTTATGATACTAACTTATGTTAAAGAAAACTATACTAAACTATACTAAAGAATAGAGAAGGATACTTACAGAAGGGTAAAAAGATAATAATGAAAAACTCGTGACTCTTTCCAGAGCCCCAACACAATTCTTGTGACCATTGGTCAGTGACTGAAAACAACTCACACCAGAGCCCAATCAGGCTCATTAATCCAGGTAAACAAATTCCTAACACATCCCACATGAGCAAAACACAGGAGAAGCCAATGAGATGAGGATTGTTTTTCCCATCTCTAGAACTCTCTCTGCCTTTTCAGCTTCCCAGGATAAAAATCCTGAGCGAAAAAATTATGTTCAGTGAAAAGTGAAGAGCACAAAGGGGTTTGCCCTGGGTGGGGTTTGGGATGAGCCTGGCAGTGTTTTGTCATGGAGATGCCCTTGCAGCTGAGATAGCTGAAAACACTGATTTTATTCACCTCTCCCCCTGAAAATCCCTTCCTAACCTGAGGCACGATTTATAGGGCTGCTTTTGGGATTCTGGCTGGCAGCAGCTGGGCTGTATTTATGGTTGGGGCTCTGGGGCAGCACCGTGAGTTCACTCTGAGTAAATCAGCAGCTGATCCAGAGGGATTTTTGACACCACAGGTGACACCACAGGTGACTTTCCCACCCCAGGGGTCTTTCCTCTGTATTTCACCTGCTGACCCCACACACCACACTCACTTTGTCCCTCCCTTTTCCTCTCCAGCTCAACAACAATCTCTGTCCCCACACCTTGAGCTCTTTGGGGCCTTCAGAGCTGCCATAATTTCCTTTTTTAAAGCCAAAACAAGCTATTTTTGACAACCTGGGTTTGGAGTGAAGGGTTGGGAGTTGACCTCCCCTGGTTCCTCAAAAGCTTCTCTGGAGGACACAATTCATTTTAAAGGTTTTGTCTACAATTTTTAGGTAGTATTGAATTGATACTTAATCTGAAATATTCTGCAACAGCCACACTGACCTGGGCAATCTCCACACTTGTTCTACCCAGGAATTTCACTGTGTTTAGGGAAAGGTGTCCAGCTGAGGGTTATTCCAGATTTTTGCTGTAGGAAATGGCTGTGGAGTCATTCCTGCTACAGAGAGGCTCCAGTCCTCAGCAGGGCCTGGAAAAGGCCATGCTCATCTTGCAGGACTTTTCTTCCTGTCTATTTTTGTGGTTTTGTGTCACTTCCAATTAAAATGTCTGCTTTTACAAGTGTCACATCTGTGTGTTCTCCAGTTCCTTCTGTGCCCTGGTTTTGTGGTGGGTTTTAGGATTTGCCTGGGCAAAAAGCCCCATTTTTAATGCCTAGCTGGGACCTAGCTGCAAAGCTTGGTGCCATCAGGATGATATTATTATTAATATTATTATTATTATTATTAGTAGTAGTAGTAGTAGTAGTAGTAGTAGTAGTAGTACCATTATCATTATTATCATTATCATAATCATTGTTATTATTATATAATAAATTATTATATATAATTAATAATAATAACAATAACATGAAGAAGAAGAAGAAGAAGAGGAAGAAGAAGAAGAAGAAGAAATTTTTATTGTGTGTTTGAATCATTAAATTTTTACTAAAACTCAGCCCTTCCAGCCCCTCTGGGTACGGATGACTCTGTTTTGTGGGACAGCCAGAAGGAAATCCAGGGTCACTCAGCACCTCTGAGCTCCTCCTGGGATTTGTTTTAATGCTTCAAATTATTCTTTAGGGTGAAAGTGCTCTGCCAACCAAAGCAGAACAGCAGGAACAACATAAACGATGTTTTTGGAGGTATTTGTTGGTTATGTGGCTGTTTCTTTGGTTTCTCCCCAAAGTCTGAGGCACACCATGGTTTTGGGATGCTGCCTCCAACAGGATTTTCCTTTAACTGGAAATTTGCTTTATATCATGGAAGAAACCTGCCTGAAAAGAAAACAAATCTGCAATTTATGCTCCGTCATTAAAGCTGGTCGGGAATTGTTCTGTGGGAATATTGGTATCTCCAAGTGAAATTAAGGACCTGGGGAAAAAAATTAATAGAGACTCAAAGGTTCATTCAAAATTAAAGTTTGTATGGATTTTCAGTTAGAATGAAATTCATCTCTGTCAGTGGGCAGGCACATTTAAAGCCTTGCTCTGTGAGTGTTCTTATGGCTCCTTTTATTTGAAGGAATAAAAGCAATTTATCTGCCCTGTGTTGGAGTGGGATGAATCAGCCTGGGAAGGGCCCATTTCTTTTTCTTTCTTTCTTTCTTTCTTTCCTTTTTAAAACCAATTCTAAAGAGCCCACTGAAGGAATAACCTGGGTGAAGTCCCTCCTTCCTTTATTCAGCTGAAGTTAGAGGAGAATTGAGATTTGTGGGTTTATCCTGACCTAGCAGAGGAATGATTTCACTTGCTGAGTGTTCTGCAGGATAATAAAGCACCTCCTGGGTTGTTTCTATGCATTGCTCACTCCAATAACATTTGGGATTCAGCAATGGCCAGGGTTGGGCCATCCTCCCCTCACTGGTGGGGAACTGAGGCAGAGAATTGATGTGTCCAAGACTGGAAAGCGAATCCAGGCTCAGAACTGGGATTAGACCTTCCCTAAACATTGTTTAGAGGAATATTAAAAACTGGAATTTTCAACGCTGATCCCTGAGTAGGGTGAGGGATTTATCCTGAGCACAGGAGTCCTGTGTGGGGCCAGGTGAAGTCAGGAAAAAAGAAATTCCTAAATGCCAAGAAGTCAGGATGAAACCTCTCCTTCTGGAGAGAGGCTGAGGTTCCCTGGGTGGTCCTTGCTGAGCTGGGATGTGCAAACCCTGACAGGAGAGGGGATGGGATGGGGCAGGCAGCTCCCAAACTTCGTGTCAGCTCACATTCCTGCTCCCTGCTCATCAGGATTTCACTCCAAGGCTTGCTCTGGCCTGTTTTTTGGGGTATTCATCCATTTCCTCTGCTAATGAGAGCCCTAATTCCCTGTAAAATCACCAGCAGTGAAGCTGCTCAGAAAATCCAGCTGCTTTTCCCATGTCTCCTCAGTGAGAGAGGCTGGAGCTGGGATGGGGTGTCAGGATATTTCCCTAAGCCCAGGCACAGCCAAGTGCAGCTCTGTGGGGTCTGGCTGATGGGGCGAGGTCCCAACAGGGTGGGAAATCTCCTCCCTGGTGGTTTATCATTCCCACAGGTTTCCTATTTCCTCTTGGATTAACATATTTAGGGGGTGTAACGTGTTTAGTGGGTCTACAAGTTCTCAAATAATTCCTTAGTCTCTCCATAAAATGGGATGTACAGAGAAAGAGGCAGAGAAGAGGGAACTCTTATGGGATTGAGTGTGTTTCCTATGGATTAACAGCAATTCTTATGGGATTGAAGGAAATTCTTATGAACTGAAAGCAGTTCTTATGAGATTGAAGGAATTCTTATGGATTGAAAGCAGTTCTTATGGGATTGAAGGAGTTCTTATGGGATTGAATGCAGTTCTTATTGATTGAATGCAGTTCTTATGGATTGAATGCAGTTTTTATGGGTTGAATACAGTTCTTATGGATTTAAGGCAGTTTTTATGGGATTCAAAACAGTTCTTATGGATTGAAGGCAGTTCTTATGGGATTGAAGGAAATTCTTATGGATTTAAAGCCATTTTTATGGGATTGGAGGCAGTTCTTATGGAAGTGAAAGCAGTTGCTATGGGTTGGAATCAGTTCCTATGGACTGAAGGCCAAGTGCTCTGGCAGTTGTCAGATTTTTGGAGCTGGTGCAATCCTGCCCTGAAGCACATCCGAGCTCTCAGCAGGGATCCTGTGGAGAGCAATCCATGGAAGTGGCTTGAGGCTGAAGCAGAGAGAGCTCAGACCCAACGCCACAAAAAGATTTATCCTGGCCTGTGGGTATTAGGAAAACACAGCAGGGAACCTATTCCTGAAATGCTTCTTCCCACAATGCTGGTGCCATGGGATAGATTTGGGAAATGGTACCCCCCACTCTTTGTGCAACTGGCATCAAATCAGCAAATTTATGTGGGATTATTTGCATGGAACAGGATGACCTGCAGGCTTCATGCACACCTTTTAGGAAGAGGAGATTATTTGGGGAAATGATAACCACACAATCCTTTATTTCCACTTTAATCCACACCAGCTTTGTGCATCCTCTTGAAATTTCAGTATTATTTCATCTGTTAACAGCGTCCTGCTCTGTGTGTGTGTATTTTAAAAGTCAGATGATAAACCAGGTTTCATCATCTCCAAGTGACAATAGATCTTGCTGGAGACAAATTTATGGCTATTCCATTTTTGTGCTGGTGTCAGCTAACCTTGGCAAACAGAGCCCCTCTTGCTGTTGGGATGAATTGAATAAATCTTGGCTTTTCCACTTTCTCTTCCTCCTGCTTTTGAAACCTTGTCTCAGACCTTGTCACCTCCTTTATTCATGGCAACCAGAGCATCCTGTGGGCTGAAATTCCTTCAAGGACCTGGCAGTAATATTTCACCCTCTTTTTAGCCTTTTTTAAAAATTTATTTCTCTCTCTTGCCTTGATGCATAAAAAAACCCACAAACAGCTCTGTGATGGCGTCAGAGGCACTGTTTGGATATTTGTTTATTGTCAGTAATTTCCAGAAGCTGAAAGTAATCTCCAAATGTTTCCATTCCAATGAGGGGTTTGATCAGTAAGAGTCCTTGGTTCATTTTATTTTCCACCACAATCCTGTGGTTCCGCATCTCTGAGGAACTCTTCTTCTCTGGGCCACTCTTGCAGTAACTCCTTCAGCACAGGATGAGGGTTCTTCTGCCTCTGGACTCCTTTCTGTAGCTTCTGGACCCCTTTCTGCTGCCTTTGTAAATCAATAACAAAATTTACAGGACATCTTTTAAGGCATTTGAGCTGTTGTTTAATTTAACGAAAGATCTGCAATAAGAGAAGCAGCTTGCTCAGAGCTGAGTGAAAAAAAACCTGTCAAAATCTGGTGTGATTTTAGTTCTTGGTAAATCGAAGAAAAATCAGAAATTTGGAATGCATTTTGTGAAAATATTTTTCTCTTTGCAACGCTGTCTTTGAAAATAAAACATAAAGGATGGGTTTAAATGATGATTTGTCCCAGCTCAGCTGGTCTGTAGCTGGACAAGGTAAATCTGGCCATAACAAAAACCCAATTGGGTTAGCCTGGTTCATTCAGGGAAAGAAGTAAAACAAGTCCCTGGGTGAGCAATCATTGGTTTAATTTTGAACTCAGATGATATATGTATCTCTTTGAGCCAGTTCTTATAAGCTCTTGGAGAAGTATATCACACCTAAGATAGCTCAACTACCTCAGATGGCAAAAAATCAGCAGGATGGCTCAAGTGGTGGTGTTGGAAACAGAAAAGTTTACTAACGAACAAAATAAAAAAACGCTCTTTACAGAGAAAACCCAAGCCAGGTGCAAGAGGTCTTTGCTCCTGGTAAAACACCACAAAAGCAATTATTTCCTACCAAGCCAGGTGCATCTAGTAAATTGCTTAAGCGGAACTTTTTAGCTTCTGTCCAATTAACTCTCCTTAAGTTTGAAGTAAAGTCCCCCAAGTCCAATGAAGTGTCTTCTTTGCCAATTGAAGAAAGAAGTTGTTGAAGAAAGAAGTTTCTGGGCTTTTTTCCTTTTTAAAGAAAAAAAGAGTAATTTAGTCATTCCGTCAACAAGGAACACATTCCTACACTCACAGACCTCACCCAGTGATGTTCCTTCCAGACTGCAGCCCTTCCCCTGGCCGAGGAGCTGGGCTGGTGTAAGACCCAGACCAATCAGCTGTCTAAGCCCAGGAGTTTAAACCCCCTGTAGAAGAATCTCTTATTCCTGTGTTATTCCACAACAAACCGTTGCTGTTGTCACACAGATCTCTGAGAGTTCCTGTCGTCTCTGTCTCCACCCCACATTGTAGCGGTTTGAATTTATTTTATTGATTCCTTGTTAAGTGGCTCCTTCTGTTGTACCCCTGAGCTGGTTTACCCCGGCTTTTACCCTCCCTCAAAGTTGTCCGTGCCATTCCCCACCCTTGTCCCAGCTCTTTCCCTGCCTGTCAAGACAACCCAGCCCCTTATTCCTGAACCTTCCCTGCCACTCAAACCTCGGGCCAATCCCTGTCTGCACCACCCCTCTGGAATTCCCTGCTCCTCGAGGCCCCATTGGCCCGTGCGCCCCATCCTCTCCACCCTCCTGCCCCGACTGGCCCCAGACATTTGATGGAATCCCCTCCCTCTGAATCAGTCCAATTCAAGCTCAAAGCCCAGGTAACATTTCCTTCCCTTATCAGAACTGAGCTCTCCCTGGACCGTGAATGCCTTGGGGGGAATATCAACAATTATCTCAGCAGATCTGCTGGTGAATAAACCAAGGAAACTCGAAGAACTGAGCATCTTCTGCCTCATCCAAACAAATGAGCTCCAGCTGAAGATTTAAGCAATCAGATTTGCATAATGAACATGTTTATGCCACATTACAGTCACCTGCTTTACAAATTCAGAGAGCATTTCCCCACCATTATCTGCTGTCAGGGCAGAAAAATGGAACATTTGGGCGAAAATAGTTTGCAAGGAAAAGTGAATGTGTTTTGTTTTGTGCTTTTTAACATCTGATCCTCAAGGAGTCCTTATTTGGGGGTTGAAAGTGTCGGATTAGTGTCTCAAGCTTTTGGGGATTTGGGCAGGGGATTTTTGGGCTGAATCCTCTTCCAGATTACTTAAACTGAGCACCTGCCTGTCTTCTGTATCTTCTAATAGTTCTGTTATTTTTTTCTATTTTTTAAAAAGCTTTTCCACGCAGTCAATTATTTTATTAGTATTATTTCCCAGCTTTATCTGTGCAAAAGTTTTAGAGTCTAGCACAGTTACTTTGGTCCCTTTTTAAGCAGATTTTCAAGAGCACAAAGAGGAGTTTATGCCCCTGTATCCAAAAATCATGCAAATCCCATGATGCTGGTTGGGCAGCCTGTCCAAATGCAGGGTTTTCAGGAGTTCCTGTGGGATATTTTTCCTTGTAGCCCTAATTAATTTCTCTCTGACTTCTGGAAAGTCAGTGCATAAAATGTAAAATGCACCTCACATCTTCTTGCCCTACTTTGTTAACTTCCTGAGGGGGAGGTTTTAACGATAAAAGTTTGCAATTATAACTCCCCCCATATGCATTTTCATCAACAGGGTGATGCATCTGGAAATTATTGAGCAGCTGAGTGTAAACTGGGGCTTCTGTGGGTTGGTGGCTGAAATGAAAAGTGAAATAACTTCATTTCTTGTCCAGGTGTTGGATCCTCTCCTCTTTCCAATATTTAACTTTTTAGTCTTTTTTTTTTTTTTCTTTTTTTTTGCTTAAAGAAACCCAAACAAACCCCCCACTACTAGAATCCCACAGAGACAGAAAAAGAAAGAAAGTCTTCAAACAAAAATTGCCATAATTTATGCGAATGATTGCATTTCCCCCTGCATATTTGCCATACCCTTCAGGCATGTCTGAAACCTGGTTTGGTGCTCCCTGTGTCTCACCAGTGCTGGGACTGCAGTGGCTGAGATCAGAACCACCTGGTGCAGGTAATGAGGGAGCCCAGAGGGAGAAAACAAACAGGAAATGGAATTTTAGAATCAAGCAATGATTCCATCAGGTCCAACCATTATCCAGCCACTCTGCAAGCTCTCAGGAATCCCTGCTGGAAAAGGTCCCAGCAGCACCAGCTGAGCACAATCTCAAGGAATCAGGGTCTTGTGCCCCTTTCCTGACACCCCCTCTGCTTTTTTTGGGATTTCATGGTGTTGGTTGGTACTGGCAATGCTGTGTGCTTTCACTTTTATGTGCTCCTATGAGGTTTTCATTTTTTGGATTTCAATTTTAAGCTCTTCCTTTACAATTCATCCCTCATCCCTTTTAAAGTGATACAGGCTAATTTAATCAAGCACTCTCTAGAATAATAGGGAAGTTATGCTAATTTTGGGAGATTAAATTGTCTCTCTCTTTTGGCTCATGAAATAATGTGCTCTTAACTCAGGAGAAACTTGCTCCCTTTTTTTTTTATGGAGAGTGGAATTGTTTCTTTAATACATTACAAGCCCATCAGGAAAGGATCACAGGGAATGTGAGCGGAGGGAATGGACACTGCACCAGCTGGAGCTGCACATTTTTGTGCCAATCAGGAAAATCCTGAGTGGCAATGAGGTTTAGCAGGAGGGCTTCAGGCCAGCCTAAAATCTGGATTCAGAGGAAGGAACCACTATTATCCTGGAATCATGAGCCATGGGATGGTTTGGGTTGGAAGGGACATAAAAATTCACGTAATTCCCACTCCCTGCCATAGGCAGGGACACCTTTCATTATCCCAGGTGGCTCCAGCCCAGCCTTGGGCACTTCCAGGGATCCAGGGGCAGCCACAGCTGCTCTGGGCACCCTGTGCCAGGGCCTGTTTGGACAATTTAAGGCTCCTCATTGTTTAAATATCCCACAGTTATCAGCGGTGATGCTACAGGTGTGTTCATTTATAGGCTCTGGGCTACAGCCCCAGGCTGGAACTGGCAGATCCCACATTTCCTGGGGCCTTTGGAATGGTCTTTGCCCCTCACGTGGCTGCTTTTATCAGGGATATGAACCGGGGTGATGACACTGGTGTGAGTTTGAGGGATTTGAAGTCAGCTGCAAGAAAGAAATGACACAAAAAAAGACCCAACACAAAAAAAGAAACAACACCAAAAAAAAAAAAAAAGAAACAATACCAAGAAAAACCTACATAAAACATAAACTACATAAAGAAACAACACAAAAAAGCCAACTCTAAACCTCACGGTGTCGTGCTGTTGGGCTTTCCCACATTGCTCAGATATTGTAGGGTTGTTTCCTTTATGTGGCATTTCTGTCAGCACCAAGAATTTCTCACAGCAAGATTTCGAGCCCCAGCAAGAGGCACATCAAAGCCCTGCTGCAGAGCCTCAGCTGCACTGCTGCTGCAGGTAACAATGCCTGTGCAAGGCAAGGCACCTGCTAATAGGGCATGAGAAGAACTTTCCTCTCCCAAGCCCTGCAGGCAGTGTGGGTTCAGCTTTATTTTCCTCCCCAGCATCAGGCTGCATCCCTAATTGCTCAGCACAGGAGCCACGGAGCTGCTGTCAGCCAGGGCAGAGCCTGAGCTTCTCCTGGGCTCTCGAGTTATTTATTCTGGAGCTGTGTGAAAAGAGAGCTTGTCAGGGCCGTGCTTGTAGGGCTGCAGGAACACTTGTACCTTTTAATAAACAAGCTTCCCTAGGAGTGCTCAGCGAGACATCAGCTCAGATTCCCGTGATAAACAATATGAAGAAGCCCTTAATAACATTTGACTTACAGCAGAATTCCTTGTAAAGCCAAATGAATTTCTTTGCCTGGGGTGCAACACTGAGAGGAAAAATATGAGAACAAGGACATGAGGAGTTTTCACACTTTCCAGTGTGCCTTTTTTTATTATTCTTTCCCTGTGAAATGCTTGTTAGGTCATGGCAACAATTAAAGTGAAGAGGAGGCACGAGCCTGCAAGCCCAGGTTGGAATAAACAGAGTTTGGAGCCTGAGCACGAGCTGGGAGTCAGCTGGGAGAGCTGAACATGGGAGCAGCCCTGGGAGCTCTGAACAGGGACAGGACTGTCCCCAGGACACCCTGGCGTCAGGCTGGGCGTGTTGCTCAGACTCCTCTCTCCCAGTATCCTCTTTTTTATTTTTCCCCCTTTTTCCCTCTTTTGTTTGCTTGCAGACTACAGAAATCCACGGCAATACCAAATCTGTCACTATCCATCTATCCTTATTCTGCCTATGATCCCTAAGGAGTAAAACGGAAAAACCCAGACATTAATTCAACCCCTAATTCCATTTCTGGTGGGAACTGGAATCTGTTTGGTTGTTTGGCTGTTGGGAGGAGGCTCTGTGACGTCCTTTGGGGGGTCCCTTCCTGCTCTTCTCCAACGTGGCTTGGCTGCATTCCCTGTCTGGGTGCCCTGCTGGCCCAGGGACAGCTCAGGGTCCTGTCCCTAACTGCCACCCCTGTGTCTTCCCAGGGAAAAAGCACCTTTCCTTCCTGTGGGAGGGGAGCAAGGCTGCTGCTCAGACAGGGCTGGAGCTGCTGCTTCCCCTGACCTCTTTCCCCCTTGGCACAAATGGAACTGGGAGGATCCTTTGCCCTCCACAGCCCCAGTTCCTGCTCGGCAGGGCAGGGACTGGTGATGGAACCTGGGCTCCTGCCTGTGGGTCATGAGAGCACACTGGGCTCCCAGGGACAGGGGTCAAAACCTGAGTGGTTCCTTCAGCAGCCTGAGAGAAGTGGGATGTGCTTAATTACTTGAATTGACCTCCTCCAGTCAGATCATCTTTGAGACTCCTGCAGTTTGTGTTGCTCTAGTGATAATTGGAAAAAGCCCAGCTGGAACAGGAGCCCTCCACACCAGAGATGCACCTGGGCCTGCTTTACCTGGCACAGGTTGAAAAACAGTGAGGAAAAATGAGGCTGTTTGTGGCCATCTGATCAGATTTGAGATTTAAAAATGGGACAGCTGCAAAATTCAAGGTGTTCTGGTGTTTGGGTTTCATTGGAATCCAAATAGATCCCTTTAAAGTGTTTTCCAAAGATGAACAAATTCAAGGAGTTCACATAAGGTGGAACCAGATGATTCTGGCTCCCATGGCTGTTTTAATCTCCTGGCACTGTCACAGTTCTGGAAATTCAGAAATTTCCAGGATATTTGGAATTTTGGGCTGAGCAAAGGCACTCCTCTATTAACTTTCGGAACCAGGTGAAACAATTGATGTCCAAGGCTGTCCAGAGGTATTTGGACCACTGATTTCTCTGTTTTGTTTCATTATCTAATTTTTAAATGAAGGTTTGTGCCATGCAAGGTGCAATTATTGGTGGCATTTTATTTCTGCCTGTGACTGCCCAGTTCTCCCTGGGTGCCAGTTTGGTCTGTAAAGCTTTGCCAGCACAAAGCCAAGCCCAGCTTCCTGCACAGCCCTTCTAAGCCTGGCTTGAAGACCCAATTTATCAGTGCTGAGCTCCCTTTATTTTGCACACAAAAATAAAGGGATTTATCCCAGTGCTTACAGTGCAAGGCCCATCTATTCTTCCATCCAGTTGCTTGAATAAATAACCTGACACACGTTAAAAACCAAAATAAAATAAAAACAAAAATTAAAAAGGACGGAAATCATGGGTGAGTGTGGGAAACCAGGACATCTCTCTTGTCACCTTGGATGGGCTGAGCCCCGGGCAGGGGGCTCGGAGGGCTTGGCACAGAGCCCAAGACCCTTTTGCCTTCAATCTTGAGCCATGGAAAAAAATACCAACTTTGTGTGAAGAGTTACAAACCAGGGAAAGTAGAATAGAATGAGTAGCTTATTACTGAGTAGAGAAATAGAATGTTCAGATTTATATGAGAAGGGTACAGGGGGGTCAAGATGGAGCAATCTGGGCCTGCACTGCCCTCCTTCCTTCTTCTTCATGGCCTCCATCTTCTTGGTGATGGTGGCACTTTGGGATTGGTTTAGAGTAGGAACTGACTGTCTAACAGAGGTGATGGGTATTGGGGATTAACTGTAAATAATGTCTGTGTAGTTTATAGTATAAAAAGACAACACAGCCCCGGGGGTGGGCAGTGTGCCTTGAGCTGAGCTGCTGAACACATCTGGGCTGGGCAGGGAGAACTTGTTACAGATAAGAAATAATAAACAACCTTGGGAACAGAAGCTAAGCAGCTCTGACTCTTTCTTTGATCACCTGGCTGTGAAAAAGGACTCTGGGAACATCCCAGGCAGGGGAATCCCAAGAGGTGAGGACTGCATCCCTTCACCTGCTGTATCTTGGTTCATCCACTTGTGAGATCCAGGTCTGTGCCCAGTGCTGAATTCAGGACACAGGGGTCTCACAGTTAAGGCATCCCACACTCACGTGCTGTAGAAATGCTTTATTTTGCTGATTTTATTTCCAGTTTATTTTTGATGTGGAATTCAGAGCCATTTACAGTCCTTCCTCTGCCTGGCTGTCATCCCCTGCCCCAAGCCCTCTGTGCAGGGTTAAATGGCTTGACAGAATCGGGAGTTCCTTTGATGGCTGGAGTTTGTAAATCAATTAGCTAAATCAGGAGATAAAAAGCTGAATTGACAGCAGGGCCCAGTTGGGAGTTTTGTTTCCTTTTTCTAGGCAGAGACACAGATTTGCCAACACCAGCGGCAAATCCTGGGAGCTGCTCGGAGGTTGGAAGCACAAGGGACTGAGAATGAGACTGCAACACCTGCAAACTCATTTTGGTTAAACCACCTGTTTTGAGGAGTCCTACACGAATTCCAGATCCAGCTGGACCTGCCTTGGAGCATCCTGGATTACTGGAAGGTTCCCTGCCCGTGGCACTGCATGGGATTTAAGGTCCCTCCCTACCCAATCCAGTCTGGGACTCTGATTCTAAATGAGGCAGCTCGATTGAAAAATCCCAATAAAATCCTCAATCCACAAGCAGATGAAGAAGAGCACAGCAAAAGTTTTCTGAAGGAGATCTGAAAGGCAGCAATCAGAACTCTGCTGTTTACTCCTTCTGCTTTATCCTTTCCCCTAGAGTTCCTTTTTTTGTTTTTCCTTATGGTTCAGTGCTCCCTGCAACTAATTCTGGCTCCTTCGTAAGCAAATTCGTGTTGAATGAAACATTCCACAAGAGCAGTTTAAACCCAGACAACGGGCTAAAAAGTGCATCTTTCCCTTCAGTTGCTAATTCATCTGTTGCTAATTAGAGGAAGAACCAGATCAAACATTTGTTTTGCTTTCCAACTCCGAGACACCTGTTGGTAAAAGCGATTAGAGTTTTAGCTCAATAAAACAGCCTCTGGTTTGTTTACGCAGAGATTTGATGTGGGTACATTACTGGAAGTCCATCCACATGAATGAAGCCCAAATGGTGAGGGGGGGAATCCAATTTCTTTTGTCTCAGCCAAAAAAAAACCCCATGCTGCTCTAATTAAAAATCTGCATGGAATATTTATAACTGAGGAGAAGAAGCAAAACTCCCCACAGCGAGTCTGCCAGAAATAATGAGAGCAGAGTGGAAATCCTCTGAGTGAGGGAATCATAAACTTTTCTGTAATGTTTGCCTTCGTTTTCCCAGCTCTGAGGGCCTGAATGACAGTTTGGATAAAATATATATGGAGTTATTAAAAAATAAATCCAGTTCAGTGCTGAAACTACCAGATGAAATCGTGTTGTTTGCATTATGTAGGAGGTCGGGAGATGGTGTAACGTTGCTTTACTGGTGTAAAATGGGAACAAAAGCCTCTGATAGGCAGAGTCAGAGAATCCCAGGATGATTTGGGTTGGAAGGACCTCAAATCCCATCCAGTGCCACCCCTGCCATGGGCAGGGACACCTCCCACTGTCCCAGGTGGCTCCAACCTGGCCTTGGACACTTCCAGGGATCCAGGGGCAGCCACAAATTCTCTGGGAATCCCATCCCAGCTCCTCACCACCCTCACCGGGAAGAATTTCCTGCCACTATCCAAACTGAATCTACCTGGGGATGCTGAGATAAACAGCAGGAGGGGGCTGTGGGGAGGGGGCTGCACCCAAATCATTTCCTGGAGCGCTCCTGGACCCGTCCTGGGCATCCAGCCAGGAAGGGAATGATCTGTTGGAGCTCCTTCCCCAAATAATTGGAGATGTGAGGATGAAAGGAATGAAATCCAGGCTTTTGCTGTCCTGATAAACGTTTAATAGCGGGGTGTAAATGCCAATCTGATAAGGTGTTTAGTGAATTTAAATTCTATTGTTGACATTAATCCCTGGAGGAGGATTAAACTTGAGTGAGCAGGATCCACTTGGCTGCTGAATGGCGATGCTCACACTCCTTTTGTGCTCATTAACACCATTATTTTAATTAATGCATCTCAGATCTCCTGAAGGTCCAGCTGAATGGGTGTTCAGACCTCCATGGTGCAAGGTGTCTGACACTTTGCAAATTGCAAAGTAAAAAAAAAATATTTTTCACAGCTTTCCCAAATGAATGCAAAGACAATGCGCAGCAAGCTCTTGGAAAACCAAAATTAACATTAAAAAAAACCCAAAAAAACTTCTGATTCCCGTTCCCTCAGTTTTATCAGGGGAATGAATAGACTATTAAGGCTCAATATCCTCATATCATCTCCTGCCATCAGGACAGGCAGGAAATAAGTACCCAAATCACTAAATTGCTTCAAAGCTGCTTGGCAACTGCAAATTGCAAAATTGATCATCTGACTCCTTTATTACGTTTTTCAAAGGAGAGAAGAAGGCAGGGAAGCAGCTCAAGATTGTCACCAGGAGTAAATCCTGGTGCAGCCATCAGGACTTGGTCAGAAGAATGACAGAATGCAAAATGTGCAGTAATTCCATCAGTAATCATAAACCCAGCTGGGCTTCCCTTTGGCTGTGTCCTTTCCACTCCTTTTCAGCCCCAAACCCAGCCTAAATGTGAATATAACTTAAACTTGGCTGGTTTTGTCCACCAGCATTTTAATATCCAAATATATTATTTTTGATGCATTGATTTTCTCTGTTGCCTTCTTTCTTCCACCTGGATTTTGTAACCTGGCCTCAGAAGAGAGGGGGAAATGTCCCACAAAGGACTTGGGGTGGGCTCGTGTCTCACGCACATAAACTCCTGTCTCTGCAGGACTGCAGGCAGAGAAGCTGCTGGGGATAATTACAAAAATTCAAATTATTTTTCCCAGAACAAAGGCAAAGAAAACCCCTTGACTAAAGTTATACAAAAGTATTTAAACTGGTATGTTTTCCAGCACTAGGAGCATCCCGTGTTGGCAGCAGAGTAAGGTGTTGGCACCTGTGTAAGGAGCAGCTTAAATGGTGCTTGATGTGGAGCTTAGAAATGTGAAACAAACCCCTAAAAGACCTGGTCCTGTACCTCAAAACCTGCAGGATCTTGCTGAAAACCCAAAAAATCACCCCCAAAACTTGTGAAAAGAAATTTAGAAGTGTCAGTAAAATATTCCATCCCCTTGGCTGTGCTCACCCTCTGCTGAGAACACAACAGAGGCTCAGTTTTTGCCCCTTTTTGAGATGGGTTAAACAATCAGCTCCTGTTTACGTTTTCTCTGCAGTGCTCCTGAGCAGAAACACTATCAGGGAAATGGATTTTGCTCTGGATTTTTATCTTTCTTTGGCTGTGACTTAGAGAAAACCTGCCAGGTAAATGTTTGTGGCCTCACACAGTTCTGCAGATCGCTGCTATCATCTTGATGACAAAAATATGGGACTTCCATTTCTGCCTCCTGGGAGTCAGGAGGTTAAGAAAACTACTTAAATTTTTCCTTCATTCCCCCAGAGTGTCCTTTGAAATGAGAAATGCCCACATCAGCCCCAGAACCACCGAGCAGAGCCCTGCTCTTTTCTCACCCTTCCAAATGGAACCATCAGAAAATTGACAGCCAAGCTGAAAGGGAGGGAGGAGAAACCTGAGGAGTCAGCAAAGGACAATTTTAGCTCCTCAAAAATCAACCTGTGCTGAAAGGAAGGGTTAGGCACTCACTTAACCTGTGGTTTAGACTCAGTTCTGCTCCTTGTCTGACAGATCCTAAACATCTTGTGGGATTTTTCCCCATCACTTCCATTATTCTGCCTTTTGGAGGATGCAGAAAATCTGTGTATAAACCCAGTGTGGAGATTTAGGATTCATCCTTTTGCAGGAGCTCTGAGTTAGTTATAACGAGTCATATTTCATCATCATCATCATCATCATCATCATCATCATCATCATCATCATTAATTTCTGGTGATTAATAATTCAGGACAGCTGAAGGGGATTCTTGGTTGGTTTCTGTCTGGGAAAACATGGCTTGCATCCTCCTGCAGCCTGATTTTCAAGGCAGGTTCTGCTGGATCATTGAAAAATAATCTCATTTAGGGGTTTTATTCTTACAGCTAATGTTGGTTTCAGAAATCTATAGTTCACTGCTGCATCATTCCCAGATTTGTCTCTTAATTCACCGGCCCATGTGATGGCTCACATTTTAGACATCAGAGAGTTTTTCCTGGAATAAGGAAATATTAAAAAGTTATTTGCAGTCATTCAGTGTTCCCTCCCCTAATGGATTCTGTGGCACTCAGTGTGCACTTACCTCACTTTTATCTCTGCCCATCTCCCTGGCATCAGAGTTTTTCCCATCACAGCAAAATCTCCTTCCCTGAAATGCTGCTGGGGAGAATGGAGGGGCTGTTTGCTTGAGGATTAAATCTATATTTATATTATATTAATATATATTATTTATATATATTTCTATAATATTTATTATTAATACAAATATTTATTTCTATTTAGGAAATAAATCCAGGAGGGCAAAGCCTAATGAGGAGCAGCATTTCAGAGACTCTGACCCCACAGGCTGCACCAAGGGTGTGTGTTTGGGTCTGGATGTGATCAGGGATCTCCATGGACCCCTCCTCCAGTGCCTGTTCTCCCAGGGTGATGTCCCAGCCCTGGGATGCCAGGACAATTGGTTGTGGTTCCTCTTTTGGAGTTCCTCCCGTTCCTTGTCTGGGCTGCTGAAGGGGTTTCCAACATCCAGGGCTTGTTCTCTGGGATGTTGGAAGTGAGAGCCACACTTGCAGTGGGAACATTTTAATGGAGGCTGTAAAGGCCTGTTTGCATTGCCTTTGGATCATGGAGACACAGAATCTTTACCCATTATTGTATCAGGGATTCCTGGAATGGGCTGGGTGGGAAGGAACCCTAAAGCCCATTCAGTGCCAGGATCCAGGGGACATCTTCCACTGTCCCAGGGTGCTCCAAGCCCTGCCCAGCCTGGCCTTGGACACTCCAGGGATCCAGGAGCAGCCACATCTGCTCTGGGAATTCCATCCCAGCCCCTCCCCACCCTCACAGGGAAGGATTTTTTCTTGGCATTTATTCTAAACCTACTGACTTTCAGTTTGAAACCATTCCATGCTCTCTGAGAGCTGAGGAACTGCAGGCTCCTGTGGAATTTATGGAGCACATGGTTTAAAAGAGCAGCACCAGGCACTCATCAGTCTTTGCTTGTGTCCCCAGTGTCCGTGTATTTCTCCTGGTAATTTGTGAGCCTGTCCTGCCAGCAGGTGCTGTAAGCCAAGCCTATCCCATCATCCATCTTTTTCACCCGGAATACAGGCACGGCCACGCTGTGTCACTTCCCTGGGAAGAGCATCTGTGATGACAATGCCACTTGAGCTCGTGTCCCCTGCTCCTCAGTCCTCTGAATCCCCCCCAAAGCTGCCTCTTCAAACCAAACCCTCTGTGACCTTTCCAAGAGATCTCCAAAGTTTCCTCCCCACCCCGGGGGTGTTGTGAAGCTTAATTAATGTTTGTAAAGTGCCACGAGCTCTTTGGATGAAAGTGCTGGGGCTTATTAATATTAATAATAACAGATGAGCCCCGGCAAGGCTCTGGTACAGTGGAATGAATTAACATGAATCAAGCAATCAACAACAACAAATCCAGGCCGGAGCCGCGGGCAGGGCGTGCAGCTGGTGGGATGTGACAGCTGAGCCCGCTCGGCTGCTCCTCAGTCACTTCCATTGGAATTCAAACTGTCTCCCGTGGCCCCAAGGCAGCCAGGAGTCACCTGCTGCACAGATCTGCTTTTTCCAGTCCAGGCTTTTCATTGTCATCCTCTGCGAGTCGTCTTCAGCGTGACCTGAGCCAACAGGGGACCTTCTGGAAGGTTCTGCAGGGACTGGGGGCAGATTTGGTGCCATTCTCATTGGCCCAAGAGAGACTTTTTCCTTCTTTCCCCATGGTTCCCACTGCATTTATCCATCATGGGGTTGTTCACCTGCTGCACAGATCTGCTTTTTCCAATCCAGCCTTTTGGTTGTCATCCTTTGCGAGTCATCTTCAGCATGACCTGAGCCAACAGGGGACCTTCTGGGAGGTTCTGCAGAGACTGGGGGCAGATTTGGTGGCGTTCCCATGGGGACATTAGCCCAAGAGAGACTTTTTCCTTTTGCAGGGCTGTCGCCATGGTTCCCACTATCCATGATGGGGTTGTTCACCTGCTGCACAGATCTGCTTTTTCCAGTCCAGGCTTTTCATTGTCATCCTCTGCGAGTCGTCTTCAGCATGACCTGAGCCAACAGGGGACCTTCTGGGAGGTTCTGCAGAGACTGGGGGCAGATTTGGTGGCGTTCCCATGGGGACATTAGCCCAAGAGAGACTTTTTCCTTCTTTCCCCATGGTTCCCACTGCATTTATCCATGATGGGGTTGTTTCTTCTCCAAAGGAGTTGACTGGAAAAATAGAGGGGAAAAAAAAAAGAAATGAAGGCACAGAGACTGGACAATCTGCCTCCCAGTGTATCCAAGGAAGAGTGGGATACACTTCCAGTACCTCAGGGGAGTTACAGGGGGCTGGAGAAGGATTTCTCACAAGGACACGGAGCGGGAATAGTCTTGAGCTGAAGGTGGGAAGGTTTAGGTGAGATATTGGGGAGAAATTTGTCCCTGTGAGGATGAGGAGGGGCTGATGTGGAATTCCCAGAGAAGCTGTGGCTGCCCCTGGATCCCTGTGAGTATCCAAGGCCAGGCTGGACGGGGCTTGGAGCACCCTGGGATAGTGGAAGGTGTCCCTGCCCATGGCAGCGGGCTGGAATCACATGAACTTTAAGGTCCTTTCCAGCCCAAACCCTTCCAGGATTGTCTCCATGGAAATGCAGTCGTTGTCCTCCTTTCCTGGACATCCTTTAACTGCCAGATGCTCTGGAAGTTAAAGTGCCCAACACATTCACATTCCCTCCTTTGCTTTGATCATTCCTTGTTCCAGTTCTTTCTGGAAGAGAGGATTTCACACCACAGAGCTCAGTCCTTTCCCTGCAGCACTTTCCCTGGGGGAATAATTAGCCTGTTGTCCTGTTGAGTAATTTATTTAATGAGACAGGGCAAGCCCTGAGTGGATGCTTCTCAGCACAGCTGATTAGAAACAGAGTCCCTGAAGTGGTGTGGGGAGACCTTCAAAGACATCAAACCTGTAATTATGGTCGTGGCCAGCATTTCACACCACACACCACTGGCAAAATGTGCATTTTTTCATTCAACACCATTTCCAGGATATTTTTGGAGTCCACCTTTGCTATAATAACCCACTGTGGTGAGTTATTTCCACAGCCTGACTTCATCTCCTCTGCCTATGCCCCAATATCCGTGCAGTTTGTTGTCATTTGATTCAGTCCTTTTTTGCTGTATTAAACTGCTTTGTATTAAACTTTGCTGTATAAAAGTCTTTTCTTTCTTTTTTTTTTTTCCTGTAGCAACAGCCCAGTCACTTGGTAAGGTTCTTGTTTGTATAGCTTTTAATTCCCACTGAGAACATTAAATCCCCAAATCTCAGATTCCACCCCCCCTCCATCCCCAAATAGCCCATGGAACTCCAATGTTTACGAGTTTAAGAAATTATTGTGGCTTGCAAAGACACTGCTGTTACTTTAAACAATTCTGCCCAACAGAGATTAGCTTTTAGCAACATCATATTGAGGATAATCAGGATGATTACATGAATATCCAGTGTTTTCTACATGAATATTAAACAGCCTCAACTTCAGGAAAGGCTCTTCCACCGCGGTTTTTTTGGCAAACTGCGTTTTTTCCCCCTCAATTTCTGACACTGTGAAATGAGGGAGAACAAATGAAGTGGGCTGGGAAGTGTATGAAGTGGGAAATGTATCCCTGTCCTTCAGTTTTGTGGCAAATAATTGGGCCCCTGAGGAATTGGCCGTGGAGCTGCTCTCTTGGCCGAGCACTCAGCGCTGGCTGGGTTTTCCAGCAGTGGATCTTGGCAGGAGCCCCGAGGAGTGACACCCCAGAGGAGGAGGAGGAGAGGGGGACTCAGATCATCCAGAGTTCACTGGGAATATCCCCAAGGAGGGGAAAAAAAATCCAAATATTTTTGTAAATTCCCTCCAGGAGGTGGAATTCCCTGCCAGGATTTTGTTGTCCGGCGCTGGGCACCTGACACTTATTTACTTTTCAACCTTTATAATCAATTTTGCTCTATTTCCAAGTGGACAATTATGTGGCTTTGTAAACATGTGGAGGTCCTTGGGTTTGGGGGTTACTGGGTTCAAATTCAGCTGGAAATTTTGCAGGGAAATCTCTCCCAAGTCCTCAGCAGTTGAGGAGCAGAGATCCCTTTTATGGGGTGCTGCTGCACGGGGCTGGATGCTCCACATGGGGTCAAAGGGACAGCTCATGGATTTTAGGGACAGAGGACAGCCTTTGACTATTTTGGGCTAAATGTAAGTGTATTTTAGCATTTGCATTCCTTTCATTGAATTTAAACTCTGCTGAATCTTCAGGTTTGGAAAAGACCTCCAAGATCAAGTTGAAGCTTTGGCTAAATCTCACTTTTTTTTCCCCAATTTGTCCAAGGGTAGTAACATTTCAGAGTCTCTCCCCTGCACAGCTGCTCCTGGTGGAACAATGGACCCAAACCTCAGGAGAATTCAAGCTTTTTAATGCTCAAATTATGTTTAAAGATTGAAATCAGGCTCTCGAGGACCATCTTTATGTTGTTAAAAGCAGAAAATCCTCTGTACTCACCCATTTTCCTCAGTGAGCCTTAACCCAGCTTGAGGCTCCACTGCTTAAACCCAAAATGCAGCATTCTGGTTTAATGCTGAGCATTATAACAAATGGGGGATGTTGTTCCACATTCCAGCACTTTTACAAACCTCTTGCCATGCAATTCTTCCATATTTTCAAATAACAACACCCAATTAAGCACTTGAATCAGTGCTGCCCTCAGCAGAGATGTAATTAAGCAGGTGTTTAAATCCCTTGTTAAATTAGTCTCTTATATTTTTCTTTCCTAATCTCCCATTACTATTCCTGTGCAGGAAAATAATGGGAAAACAAATGAATCCTGAAGCTCTGGCTCCAGGCTTGTAGGGGTCAAGCTGTATCAGTCATGCAAAGAAGATCTATGGGATCTAATCAAATTTGGGGGGGAAAAAAAACTAGCTTTAAAGAGGAGCCGGTGGATAACAGCAGTGAAAGGCAAAACATTGCTTCCCTGGGAAGGGAAAAAAGTTAAGTGAAATAAAAATCTACTTCCAGAAGGGCATTATGTGGCACTTTTCCCAAGTAATGGCTCGACTGCTGTAATTTTGAGTGCTCACAAAATGTATCCGTGGCCCAGTCGTAAAGAGAATAGGGAAACAAAGAGGTTGCTAATTCAATTACAGATGTTAGAGATCAAGCTCTCTGCTATTCATCCAAATGAAAATTTACACTAAATAACATTCCCACGAATTGGCTCAGCAGCTTAATGGACTAAAACTCTCCCCGCTAACAGATTGCCCAGGCTCAGAGAGGTCCTGAAAATTGTCCCTCGGGTGGGTACCTTTAGCCAGGCCTTCTCTTACAGGGTAAATGGAATAAAGTCACATCATCACGTTGGCTCTTCTCTTAGCTGAGATGCACCCAAGAGTTTCTGTGGGAAGTTTGTTCTTGTCATGGTTACGGCCAGAGCAGGAGGTTCAGGGTCTTGCAGAGGTCCCAGACTTTGGACAACTTTCGAGAGATGTCTTAAACCAGATCTGCAGATTGGACATCAATAGAGATATATATATATATCATATTTTTATATAAATAACATTAATTATATAAATATATTATATTTTATGCTAATATAAATAATTATAGAAATATCTTTTTAAAAGACACAAAATTTCTCATGAAAATATCTCATGACTGCTTGAAAAAGTTTACACATCAGCGTGTGGTTCTGGTGCTTGATATGGAACACCTCAAATCTTTTTTTATATGTTTTTAAATTCCTCAAATTCTCCCATTTTTACAGCTATGACTTAACACTCAAAATAACTTCAATTCTTTTGGGTAAATTTTGAATCCTAAATGAAGCAGCAAATAACACGTTTCTGCTTAATCCCATGATTATTAAATATAGAGTGTGAAAACGCTATTGATGAAGAGCTCCTTGCTTAAAAGGTTACTTTCCTAAAAATAAAAAGGAGCCCAGGCACGTTTGCTGTGCCGGGGCTCATTTCCTCTGCCTACCAGGGACAAAAAGCTGCATTTAAAGGTCATCGGTTCTTTTGTATGTTAATAAACAATTAGTGTGGCTGGGGAGGGAGCGGCATCAGCTCCTTCCGAACGGGTTCCTGAGCAAATTAACCATTCCTGGCAGGTCCGGGATGCCGGGATGAACATCTCCTGGATGACTCCTCAGCCTGCGAAAATGCTGCTGTTTAATCAGCTCTGGTTAACAATTATTTTTCTCCTTGACAAGCACCTTCTGGGACTCCAGTCCCCCCTCTTCCCCGAGATTATTATTTTTATTATTGTAACGTTTTACAGCCGATAAGGAAGAAGCATTTAGGAAAGGCAATAAGTGGCTTTTTGCTCGCAGGCAGTTCTGCTGTTGTATGCAGATGAGTTTGTGTGCTGGCAATATTCAGTTTACATTTTGTGTGTGGATGGTGCACGGGTCTGACTCTTCTTGCTTTTGTTTGTTTTTAATTAGCTTCTTTGTTGTTTCCAGCACCCAGAGCAATCAAGAGGTGGCAGTTTGAGACCATGGGTGAGCAGATACAGCCCCACACAAAGAGGAAACAAGGGAACAATCTCCATTCCTTTGGCAAGCTCTGAAAACTCCCTGCCCTAAACGAGAGCCCCTCTTTGCACACAGGGTGGGATAAAAACCACCAAAAGGGAGAAATCACTGGGGAAAAGGTGGGCACAGTGGGATAAAAACCCTCAAAAGGGAGAAATCACTGGGGAAAGGGTGGGCACAGTGGGATAAAAACCACCAAAAGGGAGAAATCATTGGGGAAAAGGTGGGCATGGTAAGATAAAAATCCCAAAAGGGAGAAATCACTTGGGAAAAGGTGGACACAGTGGGATAAAAACCACCAAAAGGGAGAATTCATTGGGGAAAAGGTGGGAGAGTCCCTCATTAAACAGCTTTTTCTGCATTAATTAACTTGGTCAGCGTGATATGGAAGGAACACAGGGGAACTGTTCTCAATGCCAAGAGAACTTCCCAAAAATCNGGGGAAAGGGTGGGCACAGTGGGATAAAAACCACCAAAAGGGAGAAATCACTGGGGAAAGGATGGGCACGGTGGGATAAAAACCACCAAAAGGGAGAAATCACTTGGGAAAAGGTGGAAGAGTCCCTCATTAAACAGCTTCTTCTGCATTAATTAACTTGGTCAGTGTGATATGGAAGGAACACAGAGGAACTGTTCTCAATGCCAAGAGAACTTCCCAAAAATCCTTGTAATAAAGTCTGGATTTATATTTGGTTTATAAATGGGTGTTAAAGAATTAACACCAAAGGAACAGGGTACTGGGTTTGGTTCTTGGGGCTGAAGAAAGTTGGCAATTGCAGATTTAGTTTGGATACCCGGGAGAAATTCCTCCCTGTGAGGGTGGGGAGGGGCTGGGATGGAATTCCCAGAGAATTTGTGGCTGCCCCTGGATCCCTGGAAGTGCCCAAGGCCAGGCTGGAGCACCCTGGGACAGTGGGAGGCGTCCCTGCCATGGCAGGGGTGGGATTAGATGGGATTTAAGGTTCTTCCAACCCAAAGCATTCCAGGATTCTCTGAAATGCCTCCAAAAAAGCGGCTGGTCCAGGACATCTGGGAGCTCAGCTCTGCCTGACCCAGATTTGAAGTGGGGCTGGTGTGGAAACACTTCCTAACCGAGACCAACCTCCCCATTTTGCAGGAATTCCAATGGAGAGGCAGCTGCTTCTGGTGCTCCCTCAGAATGGAGTTTTGTCTGGGTACAATTCAGCCGAAAAGCAAATGCTGTGGAAAATTTACATTACACCCCAGAGTTTCATTGAGCACAGAGCATTTTTCAATTCCAGAGTGAGCTGCAAAGCTTAAACCGGGCAAAGAATTCATTATTTTAATGATAATAATTTACACTTGCATGGGAGCTTTCATCCAAGAAAATACCACCTTAGAATTTTCCCTTCACAGCCTCTCCAAGATGGGATAATTTCACCTTGATAAGTGTGTGCATTATGTTTGCCTTTGCTGCTTCTGAAGGAAAAAAATGAAGATTATTATAGTTTGTACAGTTGAGTGTTTATTATAGAAATATTTTGCATTTATATTGTAGTTTTCTTAAAATCTGAGCGTGGTTTTAAAACCCTGCTTTAAAGCTATCAATCTCCTCTTAGGGAAGATTATCCCAGTACTGTGTCCTTGGGGAAACAGAGGGAAAAACCTCCTGGGGCTGCTCTGGGTCTTTTTTTTGTTTCCTTTTTGAAGGAGGCAGTGACTGATTTGCATCTCTGGGAATGGGGACCCATTACTGACATCAAATCTGCCGGTCCAGCTCAGCTGGGACTTTAAAAATCAAATATTTTCTCTTGAAAGGGATTTCTCCATCTGCAAGCCTCAGAGTGGGGATATTTTCCATGGTTTCTGTCCAGCTTTTAATATCTTTGTCTATGGAAAACACAGCAGATCTTCCTTTTCTTTCTGTAATGGCAAACTGAGCCAGTTTGGCCTCTTTTGATGAGTAATAAATTCCCCAGACCAAAGATGGTTTTTTTTCAGCTGTTATTTTTTTGGAGGATCTGCATGAATATACAAAAGTTTATTTCTATTTCTTTTTTCTTCTGAAATTCTCTTTGCACTATTTACTCATTTTTAAAAAATAAAATTGCCCTTCCCTCCCCTCAAATCTGTTGGGAACTTTTAATTTAAACATGTGGGAGCAGCAGAAGGCAGCCCAAAAACATGGAAGGAAAACCATTTCATAGCAAGAGGTTTATAAATCCTAAATGAGCCAAGCTGGGCTTAAAAAGCATTTTCCAGAGGAAATATCCCAATTACAGGACAGATTGCAGGATATATCCCCTTGGTGATGGATTCATGCAGCGTTGGAGCGTTGTTGAATTTATAAATAAGTTTAGATTTGATAGTGTGTCTCAATCTGAAAAGACAGGTGTCTGCTAAGGAAGGCAGGAGACTCTCTAGAAATGGAAAATGTAAACCCCCTCCCTCTGAATTATTATAATTTTGAAATTAAGGAGGGCTCTCAGGCAAAGATATGAGAGCAGGAATAACAGTTCTGTATTAGGAAAATTTTTTTTAAATGTTAAAAATGCAGTAAAACAAAACAGAGCTGCCAGAGTGAGAACAGGAGCTGACCCCCTGTGGGTCAGGGTGTTCCTCAGTCCCATTCCATGGTGGCTGCTCCTCCTGCAGTGCCAGGGGTGGCTCTGGTGGAGCAGGGATCCTGCAGAAGGGGGGAGTTTTCCTCTGAAGCTCCAGGGCTGCTGGAGATGGGCCTGCTCTTGCTCTGGGAATGCAGTGCAGGAGAAAGCTGCTCCTCTGGGAATGCAGTGGGCAAAGGCTGCTGTGCTGTTCCCAGGCTCAGATTGGATCCAGGTAGGAATGCTTGGCTCCTCCCCTGGGCAGAGCCTCTCCCAATGGGATGATGGGATTTTATCAGACATGCAGGGACACTCACTGGCCATGGACAGAAGATAATTAATAATTAATGACCCATGAACAGAAGAGATCTCCTGGAGGGAGGATTGGGTGTGGGAGAGATAAAGAAAAAACAGCCCAAGGAACAGAGGATAACTGCCCCAGCTCTGACAGATGGAAATAGAACACACATCCCCAGCCACATCCTGAATTTGCAACCTAACACATTGTGTCATAAAGATTTCATGGATTATTTGGGAATTTTCTTCTTTCTTAACTGGTGGGAGCGACAAAATTTCCACAGATGTGAACTTTAATATAATAGTAATGTATTATTGTAATTAAAATAGTAATAAAATAGTAATTAAAATAAAATAGCAATATATTAGTGGTAGTAATAATAGTAGTAATAATAATAATAATGTAACCGTGATAGTATCATATATAAATTGCAATAATTATTGTTGTTTTTAATAATAATGAAATAATAAAACTAATGTAATCTAATTAATGGACAGGTATGACCTTATTCTGTGTTTTTCCATTACTGTCACAGCTGTTCCACTGCTTAAAAAAAAACCCAACACTTTGGCTTAAAACTTAGCAAAGCCTCTGATAAACTTAGAAAATCCTTTATTGTCAGCACTGAGAAAACCATCAGAGCAATTAATTATTTCAGTCACATTCTACACGGCAAAGAAAAAATTAATATGTTTTCATTCTTTATTTTCATGAATAAATGAAAAAAAAAAAAAAAAAGGGTAATTTTGGGCTACCCACAGGAACTCCTGCAGGATTTCCTGGCCCGGATTCACGGGTTTGGTGGAAAAACAGGGAGTGGTTTTTGTTCGTGTTTTCCTCAAAGCATCTGAGGCAACAGGAATGATTAAAGGCAGTAATTATTAATTAAATGAGGTGGTTCCATGCAGCAGGATGCAGCCACTGATCCAGGGAATCGGCCTGCAGAAAAAACCTTTGGATTTCCCAACTGATCTGTGGGCACTGCAGTAACTAAAGCTCCTCGCTCCTTGCCAGGCAAGTTTATGTCTCCCCATCCCCACTTCTTCCCTGGCTCTTGTTTTTTTTCCACCAGTGCCGTATTAATGAACTGTGAAAGCTGACATTTCCAATAAGAAACAATTAAATCTGGGACTAAATGAAATGAAGTCGTTCATTTACAAAATAATAGCTAACAAGCAGGAGAAGGGGGGAAAAATGATTGCAAGTCAGGAAAAAAAAAAAAAAAGGAAAAAGAGTAAATTAAGTCTGACTCCATTAATGTTCTTTAAATACTTCTGGTGGTCCAAAAATCAAATGGGAAGCATCTTATTACCTTCCTTCCAGAAGGGAGGAGGGGGATATTCAGCATGGCAAGTGTTAAAGGCAGAAATCTTTCTGAGGTGTTGTGTAGGGAAAGGATTTAAATTCTTCATTTTCACCCTGCCTTCCTTGCAGAGGTGCTGGAGCAGGTCTGGAGCAAGGAATGATGGAATTATAGAATGGTTTGGGTTGGAAGGGACCTTAAATCCCGTTCAGATGGGCAGAGATGCCTTCCACTATCCCAGGTTGCTCCAATCTGGCCCTGGACACTTTCAGGGATGGGGAATTCCCTGGGCAGGAACAGAGATAAATGCATTTGAGAGATAAATGAATTTCACTTACAAATGCTGCTGAGATCAGCACTGAGGGTCCTTCCAGCCCTAAAAACCTTTCCATGGGGCTCCAGGGCTCCTGGATGCAGGGAACAGGATCAGGCCTGTGGATGTGGGGGGTGGGATGTGAATGGAATTACCCAAATTCCAGTGAATTCCCAGCCCCAGGGAGGAATCCCCTGGTTCCTGTTTGGGTTCAGTGTGTGCAGAGGAGGGACAGAAGCAGGAATTCCCCCTGGGGAATGAATTCAGGGGATCCTGTGGAGAATCCTCCTGACAATCCATATTCTCCCTTTGTTCTGTCACACTGCAAGGACAGAATTCCCTTCCAGCCTCAGTTTCTCTGCTCTGGGGCTTTCCATGGGTGCCGAATTTCCTTCCCTTCCTGAGACTCTTCAGCCCCAGCACTGCATTTCTGAGAGCTGCTAAATCCACAGCCAGTTCCAGGTTATTCCCTGGCAAATCCCTGGCTCATCCTCTGCTGGGTTTTTCCAGGCTGTCCCCTCTAAACCCAAACCCAAACAAGGAGTGCAAACCCTGCAGGAACAAAGAGGAAAGAACAGCACTGCTGGAATTTCAGGGAATGCTGATTTGCTGTGGTCAGTGACAGCTCCAGGTTTGCCTTGCTACTCTAATGCACTTTGATTTAAAATCTCTGAAGGCTCAAGTTAATATTTTGCAATCAATTATTCTTAGGGGAATTTGTAGAATTCACCATTCTTCCCTAAGAATTTGAGTTCTACTTGAATTAATTTTAAAATCTCCATCCTCTTCTCAAACATCCCCCACAACCCTGTGTGGTTTTTTTCCCCCTCAGACTGAGGAATATTTGAAAAGGAGAATTAGAAAGAGATTCAGATCCAGGTTGAAAAAACCCCAAAGCATTGATTTCCTCAGTTATACTTAAGGCCCTTTCCTTTTGTAAAATAAATAACCTGAATAAACACGTCAGGGAAGATTAAAACCTCATTAAAAAGTGTAAACAGAGTACAAAGAAGATAAAAAAAAAAAAAAAGAAGCATGGCTGAATTGAATAATGGCAATAATAAAATCACTACCCAATATTGCCAGTTACAAGTCCCTGCTAAGGGGGAAGATGGGAAGCAGAGCTGCTGTTATCTCACACTCAGGATGGAGATTTCTTCTCAATAATTAGATAACATTTTAATGAATAAATTAATTCCATTATCCAGGAAACGGGGATCGTTGATAAAGCTGATTCCAAGCCAGTTCCCAAATCTAATCAGGGATATTTTGCTTGGGGATGCTCAGGGAGGATGGTGGGAGCTGCAATATTTCTCCCTGCCCACCTAAAGGAGACACAAATGCTGAGGCCACCACTCCATCCCTGCCTGCACAAGAGCTCTAAAATCACAATATTAATGCAAATTATGGCTTTCAGGCTGGCAATTATGCATTTTTATTTTACTGAGGTGAGCAGGATTGTTGCATATATCAAGTGCTAAAGAAAACAACTTTATCTTCTTTTTAGGTGACATCCTTTTAAAGACAAATTCACAGAAAAGGTGAAATATTGCCTGGTGCAGAGAAGAACTTGAGCAGCCTTTGAGAGCAGGATGAAGTTGTGTTAATGCAGTGCCAGTGCTCAAAATTTTTAATTTAAAGGGAAGAGAAGCAGAGGGAAGAATTTAGTGAAGGAAAGGGCAAAATGAGTGCACAGAGGGAATGTTTCCATAGGAAATGACAGGAGCAAGAGAAGGAATTATAATTTTGAATTGAAGGTAAAATGTAATGCAGGAGGAGGAGGGAATGTGACTGGGCACAGGCACCTTGTGATTATCACCTCTGCTTCTCCCTGGCAGAGGACAGCCAAGGGGAAATGCTGTAATTGTCTGCCTGGCCTTTCACTCGGGATCAAGCAGTGAAATTTCAATAACGAAACCTTTATCCAGTGACACCCCAGGCAGTGATGGAAGTGCTGGAGACCTCCCAGCAGGGCTCTGGGGTGGGTGGGTGCAGTTCTCCTGTGGTCACGGAGCGGTCATGCCCCGGCTAGCAGGCTCCTGGTGTGACCAGGGGACCCACAAGGGTGGCTGCCCCTGAACCTCTTCCGAGCTGTGCCAGGAGCAGCGTTTGCAGCGCCGTGGGCAGCGCTGCCGCAGGGAACCGCTGGAGAATCCAAGGTGAAGGAATGAAGGCGTGGACATTTGTGTGCGGTGCAAGGAGGTCCAAGGAGGAATTCACCAGATGGGTCAAGGATGAGTGACAACTGAAATGGGTCTGACTAGGGTTTTTAAAGGGTTTTTAAAGTGGTTTTTAAAGTGGACAACCCCTGGGGGTGGGAACATAACTCAACCAATGGGGATATACTCAAGGAGGGACACACAACTCAATCAAACCAATAAAGTAGGCGTAGGGGCGGAGAGAAGCCTTAGGGACAAATCAATTGCTTGGATTAGGGTGATCAACATAGAAACTTCTAGAACAGAATGGGTGGACTGAGGGTGATAGACAAGAGAAAGGGGCAGCACAAGTTGGAAAGACAGGGCCAAATAAGGGCAAAAAGGGAGGAACAGGGAGATGGACACATTGAGTGGCAATTAACCAGCGGGAGAACTTGGGGTAAACAACTTGGAAAAAACCATTTTGAGGGGATAAAATGGGGTACATGGAACAAACCATTGAACTTAACTCACATTGAATGACTAACTTTTGTGATAAAACAACAGTGAAAACTATAAAAACGCACCACCACAGGTGCTGCTCCTCTGCCCTGGGTGTTGTCCGGCTCCAGGGGCTGTTGTGTGATGGGCGCAACCTCTGGGTGCCACAGTGGCACTTCTAACAATAAATAGCAGCATTTCCACACCCCTGACAGGTGGAGAAACCTCCCCATGTCGTTTTTTAATGCCGGGGTGTCACCCTGCTCCTCTCCAGAGTGCTGGTCTGAGAGCTGCTGTATCTCCACAGCAACCCCATGCCATGTCCAGGGTTTTCCCTTCACCAGTTCCTAATAAAACCCTACAAACCAAACCCAGGGGTGGCAGTGGAATAATAAACCGGCTGTAGATGAGCCTGAGTGCAGCTCTTCCCCTGACAGCTCCTGGGTGCTTTGCTCTCCATCAGTGCCTTTCCTCATGGAATTCCCTCAATTCCTTCATTTCCAGTGGGATCCTGAAGCTGCAGTGTTGAATCCAGCACATTGCTGCAGCCAGTGTTGGCATTTATTTCATATTTCTGGGTGAAGGGGGGGTGATTTTCACTGATTTTCAGTCCCTGAGGAAGCACCTGGAGCCTGGCTGTGTAAAACATTCCACACAGGTGTGTTTCATCCAGACCCAGGGAAGTTTCCTGCCTGGGATGAAGGAGAGAAAATGCGTGAGGAGAAATCAGAACCCTACTCAATCATCTCTCCCAAACCTTTTACATTCAGTGCCCAGGATCCTCCTGAGAAAGAGTCCACTCCAAAATGCAATTACTGGCCATGACATGACACAGAGCTCTTCATGTGGAGGATTTTGTTCTCATTCCAGAGCTCACAGTTTGCTCTGTGCTCCTTCAGACATGAGAGGACATCTGAGCCCTCCTTCCCACACTGGGAGAGGTGCACTTCCCTGAGCACACTCGAGCTCAGTTCCCTGCCCTGGGGGGAAGGTTCCCTGGATAAATAAACCCATTTATTCCTTTCCCAGCCCTGCTGTTGTTACACAGTGCCCAGCAGCCACGAGGAACCCTCCAGGGAGAGAAAGACACCTGTAATGATTTGTTTTTCATAACGACAGCAATAACTTCACCTTCATCTGCTTAAGAGCATTCATTTCCTGCCAGGAAATCACTGTATTTAAGTTTATTCCAGGAGCTTACGGAGACTGGAGTGACTGAAATGTGATTAGGGAGATGTGTCACTTGTGGTCCTGGGGATGGATCAGTTTGCATTGGAACAGTTTGTGATCAGATCAGTCTGTGCTGGAATGGTTTGTGATCTGGGAATGGATCAGTCTGGATTGGAATGGTTTGTGATCTGTGAATGGATCAGTTTGGATTGGAATGGTTTGTGATCCTGGGATGGATCAGTTTGTACTGGAATGGTTTGTGATCCAGAATGGATCAGTCTGGATTGGAATGGTTTGTGATCTGTGAATGGATCAGTTTGTACTGGAATGGTTTGTGATCCTGGGAATAGATGGATCAGTGTGTATTGGAACAGTTTGTGATCAGATCAGTTTGTACTGGAATGGTTTGTGATCTGTGAATGGATCAGTTTGGACTGGAATAGTTTGTGATCCTGGGAATGGATCCATTTGGATTGGAATGGTTTGTGATCAGATCAATCTGTGCTGGAATGGTTTGTGATCTGTGAATGGTTTAGTGTGTGCTGGAATGGTTTGTGACCCTGGGATGGATCAGTCTGGATTGGAATGGTTTGTGATCAGATCAGTCTGTGCTGGAATGGTTTGTGATCCTGGGATGGATCAGTGTGTATTGGAATGTTGTTGATTAAGTTTGACAGGAATGATGCAGGGGAGACTGGAGGCATGGCCCAGAAAGGTGGGAAAACGCTGGAAAAAACTGAATACAAGGGAATGTTCTGGCTCTTTGGATTGTAAAATATGCACACATCATCTTTTTGTTGCTTTGCATTCTGCTAATTAAAACAATGCAATGCTGCAATAATTATTTAAAAGCCTGGTTAATTTTAAAAGAGCCCATAAACCCAAGGTCAATTAAAACCACAGAATGGGGAGCCTGGAGTTAATTTTTGCCTCTTTCTGGTCTTTAGGAGTGGAGAAATCATGGTCAGGATGAGATATAAATTCACTTTGGGTACAAAGATTTTAACGAGCAGCTACTCCTCAGAGCAGGGACATCTGTGGGTACCCAGGCTGACACAAGAGTGTAGTTACCCAGATTTTGCTTTTGGTTCTGTTGGTGTTAATTTTGACAAACCCTTTCCTGAGGCACCTCTCTGAAAAGTTCAGGTTTGATGTTTGTATTAATTTCTGTATATTAACATCAGATTCTGGCAAGCACAAATATTTCTTCCATAAAAAATTCAGCATTCCCTGTTAAATATTTCACAGCAACCCTAAACTTTTATCAGTCACTTTGGTTGACAGGCTCCTTTAGGTCTGTTTTGTTCTGAATAATTAAATCTTTCTGTCTTCATCAAAAAACACCAAACCTGTGAATATTCTGTGTCTGTCCCTTGGCAGCTGTGGGTTCTGGGTTTCTTGTTTGTCTTGTTGCCTCAAGAAAAAATGTCACTGAGCACTTCCCTGAAGTTTTTAGGGCTGGCAAGGACTCAGATCCCCCTGTGGTCCTGCTTCTGCAAATATTTCCCACTCCAAAGAAGGGATTCAGGAGTGCTCCTGCTGCAGTTTCAGTGGAGTTCCCCTGGTCCCAAGAAAGCTCAAGGTTCCCAAATTAGGTTTTAGTGCCGATTCTCCAATCCATGCTTGCTTTGGAATAATGATAATATTATAAATCTATTAATAAGAATAATATTGGAGGAAAAGGCTTCTGCTGCTATAATAAAGAGTAACCTTGGCTTTGGATAAATAGAAAACAGCAGCACAGACAGACACGGTGTAATGACAGATTTCTGGGGCAACAATGATTAAATTACTTTGGTTGTTCTTGTTTCACTACAGAAACAATATTATCCAGCTTATTTTTAGATCAGTTTGTTAGTTCAGGTCTTCTCAATGTACAGTTGTTCCCTGTAGAGTCAGATTCACTTAAGCAATATTTCTGTAAGGCTTGGATTTCCTTCTTCCCTTCCCTTCCCTTCCCTTCCCTTCCCTTCCCTCTCCAGCTCTGGTGTTGATTCTGTTCCTGTGCCCTCTGATCGGAGCTTGGAGTAAAATCCTGACTCGAGGAGAGTTTTGTCATTGAATGAAGTAAAAAAAAAAAAAAATATACAGAATTTAACACACAACAATCATTAGAGCACCAGACTATTCCTGGAGAGAAGAGAGCTCCTTCTCCCCTCTGGTTCTGATGTCAGCGACCTTCCTCCCCCTCCTCAAAACCCCATCAGCCCCAAAACCAAGGCCATAAATACAGGAACTGGGAAATGAACGCATCCTCCTGTGGGTCTCGAGGAGTTTGTCTTCCCTTATCAGCCCCACAATGACAGTGCAGAGATGGCAGATAATGACAGCGGCCCCAATGACACCACTCTGCCAAAGAGGTGAAGACTGCACATTTTATTTTGGAAAATAATTATGCAGCTAATTACGGCTCTTGACTCTCCTTCCCCTGCCTGTGTTCTTGGGGAGGCTGCTCTGCTCAGCTTGCAGAGACAGTGTCAGTTATTCTAAAGGTCAAAAGACTCTCTTGTTATGATTTGTAATTGCTGGTGATGGGGAGTAAAATAAATACAGCATCATTTGGGGTCATTTAACTCATTGCTAACTTCTGTTACTGACTCTGTTCTGTTCTGTTCCCGCTGTTACACACTCAGCCCACTGTTAGGATGAGCTTATCTGATAATTAGATTATTAGGATGTACACCTTTGTCCAGCTCCTGACAGCATCAAATCCATGAAGTTAAGGACAAATAACCTGAGATTTTGGCAAATACAGAGCGATGAATGATCCCTCTCCTGAAACTTCTCTTTGAAGAGCATTCAGACCCTTCCAGAGGTGAAGGAGCCGTGGAGACAATCGTGGTTTTATTGCTGATGTTGTGAGTGAATCTGTCCTCCAGGAATTCGCCCAATCTCTTTTTAAAACCTTCTATTTATTTCAAAATTGCTGTTTAGTGATTTCTCTGCACGCCTCAAATCTTTCCAAGGTTGCATTAAGAGTCATGGAAATGATCTTTTTTGTGGTCTTTGGAGGTTTGTGATTCAAATCCCTTTTTTTTTTTTCTTTAACAGTTGTGAAGACTGAGTGTCCCCTCTTTTCCACCTCCCATTCAAAGAACTCTGGAACTTGGGCTTTAATAATAAATTAACTCACATGGCGATGGAACCACAGGAGATTCAGGAACACTAAGGATGAAGAAGGGGAAAAATAGTTATAAAAGCACTCCCATATAATTCTCATGTAAATCACAGCACCAAAAATGCCTTTCATGTTCTTAAAACCCTCCTACCTGTGACAGCTCCATCTCGTGCCACCTCCTGCATGTCCATGGTAAATATTTGTATTTTAATCCAGGATTTCATTGGAGGAGAAGAAGCCTGGGTGGCTTGGTGTGGGGAATTGAGGCCAAATAAAATAAACAAAATTTCCATTGTTGCTCAGTTGCCCCCTTTTAATGGGGTAAAGCTGCTCTTAACAGCTCCATCCCAGCTCTTTTTTTGCATCCCAATTTTGTCCACCTGGGGCTTTATTTTTTTATTTAATTTACAATCATCTGGTGCAAGTCTGCACAAACATCCCATCTAGACTCTATTTAATATGCACCAGAATTATTGTATTTGATATATATCAAATTTAAATCTGTTTCCACACAACCTTGACTGCCTTTCTGGCTGTATATCACTTCATCAGGCCAGCTTAACTAGAGCTTCTTTTTCATTTTTTATTACCCCCATAAAATCTAGGAATGGAACATTTCGATTTTTCTAGCAGTAATTTTTATTACTTTTTGCCTTTTTTTTTAAGTACTTGTCAGTGAGATGCAGTACTTTGCACAGAGTATATTTTCCAGCTCTGCATTATATTTTTATTTCAATTTATTTTAGCCAGAACGTCCAGCATACATCTAAATAATACCTATGGTGGTTCAAATGAGTGGATTATGAGTGTAATTGGGGGGATATAAAGTGGGTTCACTCCCAGGATTGGTGGATTTTAGTTCCCTGCTCCAGTCCCAGATACTTTCAAGCAAGTCCTGCAAGAATAACTCATGTTGCAGTTTTAATGTCGCCCATAAAACCCTATTGCAACGCAGGAGGGGAAAATGAATTTATTGCCATTTTTATGGTTTTACTTTAATTTTTAGGTTTTTCTAGATCTTTCCCCAGGGTGTGTTATTGCACTGTATTTTATTTTTTCCCCCTGAGAACACAGAAATTGCCATATTTGCCCAGACCACTGATCTGCCCAGCCAGAGAATTTTCCCAAGCAGGAATGGAAAGGCCTGAGATAGAATATGGACTTATTTCTCTATAAAAGGGTTCTTGACCTATACATAAAAATGCTCTGCGAGTTCTATTCCGTATAAAACACGGCTGCGTTCTCAGCACAATTCACAAATTTCCTGCATTTTCGTGTTTCTGCAATGTTCCTTGACTTGTTCTGATGATATCAGGCTGTGTTTCCAACAGGGAACTGTTTTTTCATTGGTGGAAATTCTGATTTTCCAGAAGTGTGGGAGGGAGGAGCACAAATAGCAAAAAAAAATTTGCTCTTCAGTTGGTTGAAATTTTGTACATTACAAGTAATGTTCATTTTAGAACATTTTTGTGCTGTTTCCATAATTAACTCTGAACACAAACCCCCATAACACGAGTTTAATGTTTCTCCAAGAAAATAAAGTGGGACCAGACATGTCTGAGCACAGTTCCTCATCTCTGTAACTCGTTATCCTCATTCTGCTTAATTAATATGAATAATACATTTTAAAATAATACCTCTACTAATGGAACGTGGGGGCAGCAGAGGAGCACTTCTCTAATTAGGGCTTGTGCATGACATTGGGAAAGGTTCTGGGTTCAATCACCTCCCCTTGCTGAGGGGTGAATTAGCACAGATTTAATGCCAGTGATAATTTCATGCCGTGGGGGAATCAGGAGTTTAATGCATCTGGCAGCCAGACAGGGATTTTCTCTGTGCCAGCCTGGAACAAACCCTGTAATCCTTTTCCTCCAGCTCTCCCACCCGCCCAGGCCTGGCTTAAGGAAAGGCCAAGGCCACAGAGAGCAGGCACAGACTTTCCCAGGCGTTTTCCTGGGGAAGCTGTGAGAAAGCTCAGAGAAAAGAACTAAAACAATTCTTATCTCCACTTGCTGCAGCTGTTGTTGGGCACATGTGGAATGTGTTATGGAGATTTGTTTATCAAAGGTTGGTTTCTTGATTGGACACCAGATGGTGTTTTGGTTGGTTGGCCAATGGGGTCAGAGCTGTATCGGACTGTCTGGAAGGGGTTATGGATTTTTTAAGACTACAGTGCTGTTGCCTCCACATTCTCTGAACATGATCCCTTCGCCCAGAAATTTTCTCCTGGGAAGCTGAAAGGCAGCAGAGAGGCCTCAGAGAAAAGGAAAGCAATCCTTATCTCATTTGCTTCTCCTGTGTTTGTGCCCATGTGGAATGTGTTTGGAAATTGTTTACCTGAAGTTATGAGTCCTTGATGGAGCTCCAGTGTGAATTGTTTTGACTCATTGGCCAGTTAGGGCCAAGCTGTGTTGGGACTCTGGAAAGAGTCACGAGTTTTCATTATTATCTCTTAAGCATTCTGTAAGCATTCTTTCTGTATTCTTTAGTATCGTTTAGCGTAGTATTCTTTAATATACTATAGTATAATAAAGTAATAAATTAGCCTTCTGACAGCATGGAGTCAGATGCATCGTTCTTCCCTGCCACGGAGGTCGCTGATTTTACAATATAGTGTATTATAGTATAAAAGAATAAAACAATGGTTCAGCCTTTTACATCATGGAGTCAATGCTAATTATTACCCAGCTGGGGGCCTGCTACCACAAATGGTGACCCTGAGTGTACCACACTGCCCGGGCACATTCTGTGCTTCAACTCATTCAAAAGATTAATAAAACTGCCCCGGAGGGCCAGGTTTGCATTTCCACCACCTGGGAGCTGCAGGAGGCTCCAACATGTTGCAGGGTATTTCTCCATTTATTTCTCTAACCACCTTCCACAGCAAAAATAAAGGGGAAACAAGAGAAACTGGACCAAGCACAGAAGAAGGATTGTAAGAATGGTTTGGGCTTATTGAAGTTAATTGTAGAACTGGTTCTTGTTAATAAATAGTGAATTTGCATCACCCTAATACAAAGTGCAGCAAGATTAAGACTTGCAAAGCACAATAAGCATCCAAGTCCACGAGTTCAGAGCACCAAAATCCCAGTTTTTTGGATAGTGGAGGTTGAGTTTGTTGGTGATAATCTGTGAAGTAACAGTTAAACCTCAGCAGATTTACCTGATCCCAGCTCTTTTAATTGGAGCAAAAAGCAGCTGGAGGAAGGGGAGCTCTCCAAAACTCACAGGCAAGTTGTGAATGAATTCCTTCATAGAGGGGGGTGGATAGGGAAGTCTGCAGGCAGAATAAAGTCTGATCCCCCCAGGTTTTAATAAAATACTTTTAATAAAGCGTTGAAGAATAAAGGCCTGTGGGGAGGTGCCTGGGAGCTGCCGTGAGCTCCCAGCGCAGGAGCCACGCTTTGATTAAAACATCAGACCTCAGATGTTCCTCAGTGCTTGTTCAGCCTCATTCCTAAGTATCAAAAGAGCCTGTTCACACAAGGATTTGTTTGTTTACAAGGATAATTCTTGTTAACTGACAGTTTTAAAAGAATTACTGAGGCCTCCAACATTGATAGGCTGGTATTAAGGAGAGTATTAAGTGCTGGCCTTGGATTCAGTTAAAGGGTTCTTTTTCCTTTTTCCCCTCCCTCCTATCCAGCAGTCTGGAGGAGGGGTGGAAATTTAATAATCCAGAGCTGATAATCATTACACAATCGGGTGGGTGATGGAAATAAAATTTCCACTGAAAAGGAGTGGTTGAGGAATTCCTATGGATGTGCCCAGCACAGCAGAGCTGGCACGAGTCTCTGCATTTTATATTCAGCACCCAAAATCATTTACAGAAGCTCTTCCATCCTAAAAAAAAGTGAAATAAGGGACAACTTCTGCTGGAAGAATCTTTAATGCCCCTGGAACCCTGGAGTGTCCAAGACTGGGTTGGATGGGGTTTGGAACAGCCTGGGACAGTGGGAGGTGTCCCTGTCATGACAGGGGTGGCACTGGATGGGCTTTGAGGTCTCTTCCAACCCAAACCATTCCAGGATTCCCTGATTCTGTGTTTTTATGGTTTAAAATAGTCCTGGCATTAAAAAAAAAAAACAAACCTCCTATGAAAGGAGGAGAAAGATCTTAATTAACAACGTGACTGAGGTCAGAGCAGAACAGAGACCAGCGCAGTGAGGTGGGGAATAGGGAGAAAATTCCATAAGAGAAAGGAAAACAAAAGGAAAAACCCTCACATTCAACAGTAATATAAAATACCAGTTAAAAATGGGCTGGTTTCTCTGGATCTGGTGGGTATTTTAGGTTTCTTTTTTGATGGAACAGTTTTTAAGGGAAGATTTTTGCCGCTGCATTACTCAGATCCTGTTAATGCTGTTTTTTCAACCTGAAAGCCACAGAAATTCAAACCCTCCCATTTCAACTCTGATCCATATTTTAATACAACAGGATTTATCAATATAAATAACCTGGAACTCTTCCAGAAGATTTTTTGATGGAGTTCTGAACAACTTCCTTTTTTTTTTTTGCCCGGCATTATTTTCAACTTCCAGCATTTTGTCCTTTGATGAGGACGAAAATCCCTTTTGACACGCCTGGAAATGGAATCACATCTGACCATTCCTCCCAAAGATCTGGCTGTGGCACCTCCCTGCTGCCATCCAGCTGCTTGAAAAGGTCACTTTGGAGGCTTCATCTGTGATGGAACAACATGCGAAGGAGAATTCCTCAGGGGAGCCCATGACATTCATGGGAGATGAGAAATGCTACATTAATAGGCTGGAGTTGGCTTTATTTTAGGTATAAAAGACAGCAAAATGCCCCTTAAAGCAACTTCTTCAGTAAGTTTGGGTTTGGCCGACAAAACACCAGAGGAGGGGGGAATGCTTGCTGAGGGTTGATAGGAAATTCTCACAATTTTCGTTAAAAATGAGTAAGAGACGTTTGCAGATCAAGGGAATAGATTTGGGAATATCAAATTTTGCTCTCTGATCCCCTTGGCTATCACAAATTCCAATATTCTTGGTTCAGACAGGCCCTGCCTGTGCAATTCTTGCTATTTCAGGAACATCTTTAGGAAATTCCAGATCTTAGTTTTATTTCCATGTAATGAGAGGCCAGTCCAAAACCTAGATTTTTCAAGACAAACCATTTTCAAGACATACCATTTACCATTTACATAGATTTTTTTTTCCTATTTCTCTAATTTCATTTCCTACTTCAATAACTTCTTTTCCCATTATTTTTTCCCTATTTCTATAATTTTTTCCCTGTTTAAATTGCTCTCCTCATTTCCACTGCAGCGTTGCTCCAAGCTCCAGCTGGGATTAGCAGGCTCTGGAATAGTTCTGATGTTGAATCCTGTCTTTTAAGAGCTATTAAGATGTTAAAAAAATTAATAATTGCCTTTCTCCCCACTGGCATCCCTTGAACTTTATCTCCTGCCTGTCAATCTTGGCTGGATTATCTGTCAAAGGCATGGAAGGTATTAATTAGTCAGCCAAGGCCATTTGATCTGGGATTTTTCCTGCCTTATATGGCAAGAAAAGCCTCTGAATATTCTTATTCCTTTAAAAATTATGCCTGTTCTCTGGTTGAGCAAAGCAGAGCAGAGCAAATAATGGTTAAAAAGTTGTTTGCTAGACAAGAAAAATTTAGGATTTTTAGAGGACAGAATCCAGGGAATGCTGGCTGAAAACCCATGGATGCAGTTTGACAGCAGAAATCAAACCAATCTGGTTTTTCCCTATTTTTAAAGAGGTTTTTAAAATAATTGTATTTAAATTTTGCCCTGGAATGGATTTTTTCCAAATAAAAAGCAAAATTTTTCATCGCTTATAAATTTGTAAATGAAAGGTTTCAGCATTTTCAAACTCTTATTTTTTTGGCTGGCAATGCTTGCCTAAACTTCTCATCAGACAAGAATAAGAGATTTCAAACTTGGTGAAATGCAGTTTGGACTTATTTTTTTTTAAAAACATCCCTCTAAATGATAATTTTCAAAGGGATAGGAGAGTTCATGGTTTTCCATGAATGAAATGCTGATGGGTTCTTTTGTCAAAACCCTGAATATTGCAAATTAATTTCTCTGACTTTTCATTCTTGCCATGAATTCAAACCAAACAAAGCTGTCCCTTTGCAGTGCTAGGCTGCTATAAAGGGTTCACCATCCCCACAATTCTCCTTCTGCAGGAAAATCTCCTGAACCCTATTGTAGTAGGCGGATTTTTGATTTGGAATAATTGGTATTGAGTTTATGATTTAGAAGGTTGAATAATTGTTTTATTAAGTTATACTATGCTATATTATATTAAAATTATACTTAAGAAAAAAAATGTGACTGTATTGACAGTCACAATACAGCTTTGATTTAATTGGATAATCAATTTAAAACAACCATCCCCAGTGTCTAATTAAGAAATCACTGTTCAACAAACAATCTCCGTAACACATTCCACATACACCGAACAACAGGAGTAACAAACAGAATTGTTTTTCTCCTTCTCTGAGCTTTCTCACAACACCCCAGGATTTTCCTGGGAGGGAGGATTATCCCTCTGTATTCAGAGAGTGTGTGAATGCCACAGAACCCAGGGAAAGGCCAAACCCGCACTCCTGAGCTCCAGGCCCAAACCCAGCACAGCCGAGCCTGTGCCTATGGCGGCCTTTTGCCAGGCCTGGGCTATCCTGGCGGGCTACCACGGGCCCGGAGAGCACAGCCCTGTTCAGCATTGCCTGTCCGAGCTCCCAAGCAGCTCCTAGCCACAGGCTACCTTAGCAAGCTCCAGTGTTATCAGCTCTTGGTGATTATCAGCTCATGGGTGATTTCAGCCCTTTGCTCTTTGGTGCCTCAGGCAGGCGCAGGGAGAGAGAGGAGAAGGCTGTGTGAGGTTCCACAGAGATGTCCTTTAGTGGTTTCTTCTGCCAAGAGGATCAGTGACAGCTCTTCTGTCAGACTGCACAGAAGTAGGGGTTTTTATAGGGTTTTGGGGTTTTGGAAATTGTCCAATGGTAAGGGTGGAGGCGAATATGACCTTTAGGCTTACAGGGAGATAAGCGAGGGTCTGAGGGCAGAACAGGGGCCTCTCTGGTCAATCATGACGACAAAGCATTTCCTATCTCAGGCTGCTGACCGCCAGGGAGGCCTTGCAGGCCCTGTGCCTGCAACATGAGCCTGCTGCTGTTCTCAGGATTTCTCCAGTTTAGCCACATTTGGAGTTTTCCCTGCTCACACTGCCCCGAGCTGCCCTTTGTGTGTGGCCTCTGGGACCTCATGGGGCAGCTCAGCCTTGAGTAGGTTCAGGCTTTAATTGAGTGTGAAATCCTGAGCTGTCATCAGTGGGAATACCTGGAATTGCTGCCTGTTGAAGCTCTGGAGTTCATCCCTGTCAGAGCTCAGCCTGGCAGCTGATTTGGGCACAATCACACAGCAAAATCACCCATTTGGGCCTTCCCCAGTGTTGGGGTTTTCTAGGGTTTTTGTTTGTTTTGTTTTGCTTGTCTTTTGGTACTATTACATGTGTATTTTTTAAATATTCCTAGTAAAGTACTGTTATTCCTATTCCCAAATCTTTGCCTGAGAGCCTCTAATTGCAAAATTATAATAATCTGAGGGAGGGGGTTTTCATTCTCTATTCAAAGGGAGATTCCAGCTTTTGCTAGCAGATAACTGTTTTTCAAACCAGGACACCCAGCATTCTGGGGTCAGTTTATCCACAATTTCCCAGTGCTCCTCAAAGCTGGAAGAAGCTGGAGGAGTAGATCCCCTCCCGGGGCCTGCGTGGTTTAAATCATCCAAAAGTCATCTCTGTGTGTGCTTTAATTTGCAGCTTTGCTTAAATTATGTGAAGTCCTTCAAAAGGGAAAAAAAAAAAAAAGAAGAAGAAAAAAAAGATCAATTTGACTTTGGCAGCTGTCTCCACAATGGCTGCCAGTCACCAGAGGATCTTGGCTATTTTTAAGTCTCCCGAAATCAGTCTGCATTAAGGCAATAGCTGGGCTTGGATTTAAGCCCAGGACTCTATCAATAAAAAATGATTTGTTGTAAGTTTAAAGATGCTTCATCCCCATTCTCTCTCTTTTCATTTGCATTTTAAGCTTTCATCAAAACGTGGATCAACCATCCTAAGGGAGCCTTTTTTCCCCTCCATCCTGCTTTTTCTCCAAAGAACACCTGAGACTGTGTGTTCTTAATCTCAGCCTGACTTGAGGGGGGTTTTTCCTTCTGCTCAAACTACAAGGCCCAGTTTGCTCACTGGAGGAGCCCAAGCTGAGCCTTTCCTTGTGCCATTGGAACATTTTTCCAGTGAAGTTCTGAGGGACAGAAGATGTGTGATAGCTAGCCCAGTTTGCTCACTGGAGGAGCCCAAGCTGAGCCTTTCCTTGTGCCATTGGAACATTTTTCCAGTGAAGTTCTGAGGGACAGAAGATGTGTGATAGAGGGAGGGAGTGGTTGGAAGCAAAAGGGAGATGATTCTTCATCCAGCAGTTGGGTGGAAATGATCATTAAATGGGAGATTTTCTTTTCCCCAGATTAAAGCCTGATGTTTGCCAAGTGTATCAGACCAACCCTTCCTGGTCCTTTTCACCAGGGATGAGGTGACAGGACAAGGGGGCATGGCCTCAAGATGAAAGAGGAAAGCTTTAGATGGGATCTTGGGAAGGAATTCCTCTCTGTGAGGGTGGGGAGGGGCTGGGCTGGAATTCCCAGAGGAGCTCTTGCTGCCCCTGGATCCCTGGGAGTGCCCAAGGCCAGGCTGGAGCCACCTGGGACAGTGGGAGGTGTTCCTGCCATGGCAGGGATGGCACTGGATGGAATTTAAGGTCCTTCCAACCCAAAGCATTCCATGATTCCACTGCCAGAACAGCCCTGGATGGGTTCAGGACACTCCCCTGCAGTTGGGATGACATTTACAGTCCATCATTCTCCATAGTTTGTTTAGAATCATGCTCACAAGGGGAATAGTTGGGATTTTTTTTCCAAAGTTCAAGTTTCTCATCCCTGATTTTGCCATTCACTTCTGTCCTTTCAAACTTGCATGGGATCCTTGTGTCCATGGCTTTGCTCAGAGATTCCCCCAAAGGAAAACTGGGAGAACTAAAGGCAATTCTGTACTGAAACCACTTTGTGATTGAGTAGAACTGAGTTAGATCCAAGCTTGTTTTAACAGCAATTTCAAAAATCAAGATAATGTTCATTGCTTCAGCTTCTCATTACTGGGAGCATAATTTTGCTGTGGTTTTTCCCAGATTTGCAAGAAATTCTATGGCAGCCCCCATCTTACAGAAAAAAGAATGAATTTACATTCTGGCCCTCAATTTTGGCCTTTTTCTGAAAATTTCCAAGACATATGATCCTAAAAAACTTTAAAAAATAAATTTAAATTCTAAAAGAAATTTCAACTTGTTGCTTGGTCTGTGCTGAAAAGGCTGAGTTGTTTTTTTACAGCTTTGCTGTAAATATTTGTTAAAAATAGCATCACTTGATGCGTTTGCGCTGACTCTGGTTCCTTACATGTAATTAAAGCAGAGCTGTTTGATGTTCTCTGTGGCTGAGGGAGTGGCTGACAAAGAAATATCAATTTCCTTGCTTGTCCTGTTTCCAAATATGTGCCAGATACTCTACAAATAAAACTGGCTGGTTGTTTTTCAGCTCCTTTGTGCCCTCAGGGCATTTTGCAGCAGCATTAGCACCTCAGGATAAAAAAAAAAAAAAAGGAAAGTTCATTCTCATTCGTTATTTAATTCCTTAAAGTTGCATAATTTGTCTGATTTCTGGGCTTTTGGCATGAAAAGCTCTCTGGCTGTGTCACTGTTTCCACTCGTGGCTCAGTGTTTGGAGGTCTTTGGTTTATCAGCAAGGTAAGGAAAATCTTCCTGGAGGTTTTCCATCAAACCCATTTGGTGATGAAGGAGGGAACATCTTTTCCAGTGCTTTAAAACTGGAGGCATAAATTCTGGACTGAACTCCCAGTGCCCTTATTAACAGAGAAGGAATTTTTTTCAGCATCCCCCTGACCTGGGGAGGGGAAAAGGGATGTACAGGGAAGGGGAATGTTCTGACTGGGGGGCTGGACATGATTTACAGGAGGAGTTTTTGCTCCTTGGTGCCAAATTATTGCTCCATCCAGGGGCATAATCCCTGTTCCTGTCACCCTCTGGGGCTGAGGGAAAAGAGTTTAGAAACTTTGGTTTCCACCAGGGTGGGTAACTCTGGAATAAATTCCATAAAATCTGTTTTGGGGGGAAAATGATGGCAGTTTTCAAAGCTCCCTGTGAGTGTCCACCGTGCAAACGCTGCTCTTTGTCCCATTCTTACATGACCTTAAAAAGGTAGCCTGGAATTAATAAGACACAAATCAAAGGGGGAGGAAAAAACAGGTCCCAACCAATCACTGCCATAAAAATAGCCCCAAAAATCAGTGTGCTCATAAAAGTGTCCAATCTCAGTGCTGGGCAGAACCAATAAAATCAGAATAAACAGAATATAACCTTGAGAGGAAATAAATCCATTCCAACGTCACGAAGGAGAAATAATCCCTTGGGCTCCGTGCCAGGCAATGCAATGTTGGCTTCTAATTGCCTGTAGAGAATAAAAGAGCCAAATGTCCAAATCCAGCTGTTCCTGCAAGCCCAGGATGTTCCTGCTGACAGCCAGGGGCTGCCATCCCATTTATCAGGGAGTTATTCTCTAACAACTGAGCTTGTCACATGTCTGGGCTTTATAGCCAAGGAAATCAGCAAAAAAATGACATTTTGGGATAAAGGACTTTTCCCCTTTTCAGCTGATTTGTCCCCTGGAATTCCAAGGGACACTTTCTGCTAGAGCAGGTTGCTCAGATAAAGTTTTATCTGTAATCAAACACTTCTTGCTGGGTTCTTAGATATGCTCCAGGTGTCTCTGAGTGACTCTGGGATCAGATATTTTGTGGCAAGGTCTCAAAGCCATTGTGTCACCTGCTTGGAAAAGAAACCATTCACTGCAAGGAAATTTAACTTCTAAAGATTACCTCAGTACTTAGTTTTTCTCTAAATACAAATCTCAGTAGCCCACTTTGCTTATCCACCCTGAGCAGTGTAACTCCCATGAATTTGAAATATATTAATAAAGCATGAAATAGAAATTTTTCCTCCCCTCAAGGTGCTCAGAGTTGGGGTTTTTTTTTTTTGCTTTTCCCCCCCAAATATGGGAAATTAACATGAAGGAAAGAGTGAAGATTAAAGCAGAGAGTGACTGAGTTTTATTTTCAAGTATTATTAGAGCATAAATACATTTAGATGGGTTCATATATTTTGTTATTCAGCTGCATCTGAGATAGGGGAATTACCTGGGAAAGACAAGTTAGGAAGAGATGGACTGGGGCAGTGAGGCTGAAAATAGCTGGAAAGCAGCAGACAAGTCCCTGTATTGATTTTGGGATCATTTGAATTTCATCTCTGTAATGAGATGGATGACGTGAATGGGAAGGACAGGAAAAAGGGATCCAGAGGATGAGAATGTTTAAATGCAGAGCAAGAATATCTTTAAGGAGCAATTGAATCTTAATATCTGCCACTGCTTTTTGTTTGAGAGCCGAGCCTGTGCCTCACCTAGCAACTCCTACTGAAATTCAAATCCTCAGAACCCATTTCTGCTCCTGTCCCGCTTTGCCAGCGCTGAGGGGGAAGATTAGGAATTCCCCAGGACAGCAAGGAACTTAGATTAAATAGAATAAGGAGCAAGGAAGAATAAATGAAACAAGCCTGCAGATTTCCAAGCAGTGATTTTTCTGTCCTGGCCTGGGGGATGGACTGCACAAATCCCTGACTGCAGGACTCGGGAAACCTTGGAATCAGCCCTTCCCTGAGTGCAGGGATTGCAGGAGTTGTGGCTGGGTCTGTTTTGCTGCCTGGTCCATTATTTCCCCCACGCTTGCCCATTTCCTGGCTGTGTTTTTGCAGGTGACATCGTCCCTTTGCTGGCACCAAGGGGCTCCTTCACCCACAGCCAGGAGCCCCAGCAGCCCTGCTTCCCTCGGGCCACGATGCCAACGGCACGTGTCCTGTAGGAATGGGCCCCTTGTTGACAGAGGGACCAAATTATCCTTTGTCTCCTTAAAAAGGAAAAAATCCCAGAAGTTTCTTCCCTCAATTGGCAAAGAAGACACCTCATAGGACCTGGGGGACTTCACCTCAAACTTAAGGAAAGCCAACTGGGCAGAAGGCAAAAAGTCCTGCCTAAACAATTCACTAGAAAAGGAAGAGAACAAAGGAACTAATGGCTTTTGTGGGGTGTTTTACCAGGAGCAAGAGCCTCTTGCCCCTGGCTCGGGTTTTCTCTATAAAGAGCTTTGTTATTTTGCCTTTTATTAAAACTTTTCTGTTTCCAACACTACCACAGAAGCCATCCTGCTGATTTTATACCTTCTGAGGCAGCTGAGCTATCTCGGGTGTGAGATATTTCTCTGAGAGCTCGTGAGACCTGGCTCGAGGAGATCATTACATCAGTGTCCCACTGCCACACGTGTCCCACATGACACACCTGTTCCACTGGCACGCGTCACGTGCTCCATTGCTACATGGCACATGTCCCATTGCCATATGGCACACGTGTTCCATTGCCATACACATTCCATTGCCACATGGCACACATGCCCCACTGCCACACATGCTCCACTGCCACATGTCACATGTTCCGCTGCCACACATGCTCCACTGCCACGTCACATGTTCCGCTGCCATACACGTCCCACTGCCACATGGCACACATGCCCCAGTGCCACATGGCACATGTTCCACTGCCACGTCACATATTCCACTGCCATACATGTCTCATTGCCACATGGCACATGCCCCACTGCCACATGGCACACGTCCCACTGCCACACATGCTCCACTGCCACATGTCACCTGTTCCACTGCCATACATGTCCCATTGCCACATGGCACATGCCCCAGTGCCACATGGCACACATGCCCCAGTGCCACACATGTCCCACTGCCACATGTCACACATATCCCATTGCCACATGGCACATGTCCCACTGCCACATGCCCCAGTGCCACGTCACACATGTCCCATTGCCACATGGCACACATGCCCCAGTGCCGCACATGTCCCACTGCCACATGTCACACATATCCCATTGCTACATGGCACATGTCCCACTGCCACATGTCCCAGTGCCACATGTCACGCATGCTCCATCCCATGGTCCCAGGCTCTCAGACTAACGGGATTTCTGGGCAGCCGGGATTCCACGGGTGCCATTCAGCTGCAGAGTGCCCTGCCTGTGGATTCTGGGCTGCTGCAGCTCCCAGGGAGGTGCCCCAAGCTTTTGATCCCCTGTGTGGACCCGCAGGTCTGGCACCTCCCCGGAGCTTTCTCTTAATTAGCGCTGGGTTAAAGAGCTTTTCCTCATCACAGCAGCGCTCTTTGTCTTCCTACACTACAGCACGATCATTACCTGGCCAATTAAGGGCTGTTCCAGGTTTTTATGGGAGTTCCCAGCAGCTCCCACTGCAGAGCTTTGCTCTGATTTAAGCCCCGGGCTGCAGGTGACACCAACATTTAACAGCAGGGCTGAAAGGACAGGGCACAGGTGAGCAGGAGGGAGATGCTGTGCAAGAGTTGGAGGTCAGGGAGGAGACCAAAGGCTTGGAGCTCTCAATTTAAAACACTCTTTACGACTTTAAAAGCCTCATGGAGGTGAAGTTGCCTGCCAGGGTCACCAAAGGGTGTTTATTACTAATTAAACACCAAACTGTGCAGGGCAGCTGGGCTTTGGATGTACCTGAAACTCAATTTTTTTCCTTTTCCCAGCGTTGTGTATAAAATTCCCCCAGTGTGATCTGCTGGAGTTGAGTCTCTGTTTATGTTTCCAGTCTCTTTTTATGTTTCCAGTGGCAAGAGGAGATATTTTTCCCTTTCAAGGCAGCACCAGGTTGCAGATTGTTTACAGATCCATGAAAACCAGAGGGGATCGTTGGGACCTGGAGATGCTTTTCAGGAATCAAATACACCAGGAATAAATCACTGCTGGAAAACATCTGGAATTTGGAAAGCTTCGACTTTTCAAGCCTTTGAATATTTCTACCTGTGCCTGCGCTCTTTTTGTTCAGCTGTACCCAGAGTTGATTCTTCTCTTCAGTAAATTATTCCCAAAAATACAGTTTTAGGGGCAGGGAAATGTTCATCACCTGCAGGAATGTTCACGGAAGGGTCTTGAACCAAGCTGAAAGGCACTGCCAAGGTTGGACTGGGTGACCTTGCATGTCTATTCCAGCCTCAGTGATTCCAGGATTCTGTGCCCTGGCTTTTGGTGGTTGGAATATGTACTTTTAAAATCAGGGAATAAACAGAAAGGGAGCCCAGGAATTTCCAGAAGAAACAGTGATAAAACAGGAAAACCAGAATTAATTTCCCCTCACATTTCCTATTCTGATTCTGTTTTCCAAACAAGAGATTTTTTCTTGCAAAGTTTCTTTTTCAGAACGTTGAAAAATTTCCTTATTTTTCAGAGTTTCATGAATATTTCTTTTTTTTTGCTGTGTGTGTTTCTCACTGGCACTGGAAGCCTTTTGGGGTGATCTGACCTTGTGGTGCATCCACTGCCTGCTGCAGTTTGGCTTCCAGGGCCTCACCAAACCCTTTAGACCTTCTCAAAGGCAAGATTTGAAATAAATTATTCAAGCAACAAGCCCAAGAGTATCAAAAATCAATCACAGAGCCAGGAAAAACCTTGGAAGTTTTGGTGTTGGTGTCACAGCCTTAAAATATCCACAGCTTTTAGTGTTTGGAATTCTTTTTTTAGGGACCATCAAACTTTATCTGGGAAAAATGAAATAAGTCTTGGTAAGAGCTTAAAAATAAGATAAAATTATAATCTATATTATAAATTTATTTCTATATAAATTATTATTATTCTATAATGATAAATTAGTATAATAATTAAAATAATTACTATATACTATATTAATAACTATATATCAATTATATATAATAATTATTATTATTTATAATAATAAAATATTATCATTTATTTATTTATAAATAAATTTACCCTACTCTGTAGAGTAGAACTTGAGTTTAGGGCTTGATTTGAGCCCATTTCTGATGGAAGATCCTTTTTAAGAGCTCATGTCAGGCTCCCAGGGTGCTCCTGCTCCCATTCTGCCACTCTGGAGCTGTCAGCCTCGTTAGGGTTTAAATCACAATTATTTGGGCTCAAATAAGCTTTATTTCTGATTAATGTAATGCTGTGATTTTCTGTCTTTTTTAGAGTCTTTAGCTTAAAGTAGGCAAGGATGTGATAAATACTGCATTATTATAAATACTGATAAATGTGGGGAAGTTGATTAAATTAGTGCTGGAAATGGACAGTGGGGAACAGGAGGAAAGGAGGAGCAAATTCAGGGGTTTGCAGCTCTGCTCTCACTCTTTGTTCAAGGATTCAGTCTGCTCTTGAAGAAAATAGAAATATTCAAGGATTTTTTTATTAACTGAGGATTAGCAGGGAAGGAAAAAAAAAGGAGTTTTTCACTGCTGGAAGAAGTGAGTGCTCTGTGAGCAATTCCCCATCTCTTCTAATATAATAAATTGTTTATGTTAATTAGAGGGGAAAAAAAAAGGTGGAGCAGAAAAATTAAACTCAAAATTCCTCCCCATGTCCCCCCAAAGAATAAAAACTAAAATGAAAACCCCCAAACCCAAATGCCTTTAAGACCATTTCTTAATAAGATTATTTAAAACTCATTTCAGCAATGGGTGAGATGAAATGATGATCAATTACTTTGCTTTATGCACTTCAACCTTGCCCAAAATGGGTTTTGGAGGTTCAGAATGAATTTGGTTGCCCATCTGCTTCCCAATCCCCAGGTTTCCTGAGAGTGCTGAGAGCAGGAAATCCAAATACCTGCTTGGGGCCAACCTCCTCTTCAAAACTGGAAAGTTTTTGTGCAAAATGTCTGATTTGTGGCCACATTTAGGAGTGAGAGATGACCTTGAGGGAGGGCGGGATGCAGAACTCTCTGCCCAAAGAATCTGAACTTGGAAACTCCTCTAAAATGTGTCACCTGGAGGGAAAGGAAATTATCATCCAAGCAGATTTACAATAAACAAGTGCCCAGCAATTAAATATTACGGTGGTGCATTATTCCATTTATTGGCTTTACATAACCAAGAGGGGGTTTTGGGGAAGAGGGCAGATGTTAGATCATCATCTAATTATTTGTATCTGAGACACTCAGGGACAAATTCTTTTCTCCTCTATCCAATAAAAGCAGAAAAGTTCTCTAAATAGAGAAATCCAATTTATTTGGGGAATTGGAACCACTCCTGGCCTTTTCCTGTCCCTGTGCTGAATGGTTCACCTGGGAGGGCCTTTCCTGGGTGTCTTGGTTTGAAAATCCAGGCGTCTCCTAAGGAAGGCAGGAACCTCCTCAGAAATGGAAAATGTAAACTCTCTCCCTCCAAATTATTGGGATTTTGAAATTAAGGGGCTCTCAGGCAAAGATATGGGAGCAGGGAAAACAGTTCTTTATTAGGAAAATTGAAAATACAAATGTAATAGTGCAAACAAAAAAAAAAAAATCAAACCACATCTGTGCATATCAATATTTACTGATTCCTTCTTATCAATATTTACTGAGTCATGTTTATCAATATTTACTGAGTCCTGCTTATCAATATTTACTGAGTCATGCTTCTCAATATTTACTGAGTCCTGCTTATCAATATTTACTGAGTCATGCCTATCAAAGGGCCACATGTGTGGTCTTGTGCCTTTTCCAGCCATGGTGTTTCACACAGCTGCTGGCTGTAATTTCAGTTTTATTGACAGAGAAGCTCCCCCAGCCAGCCCTGGAGCAGGGTGGGACAGCCCAGCTCGAGCTTAAATGACTTTTGTAGGGGAAAAACCTCTTCAGCTGCTCCAGCTCCAGAGGAATTGCCAGGACAGCCTGGATTTTGAACTCCTTCAGAGCTTCTTGCACTCCTGCATGTTTACATCCCTGTATTCCCACCGGTATTGGATGCAGGAAGAGAGACTTGGATCAAATCACTACAAATCCAAGGATTTTTGCTCATTCCAAGGGTCAGGAGAGGGCTGTCAGGACAGAATTGAGCAGAATTGAGCCCATTTTCAATGTGGGAGTTCAGAAATCTCCAGATTTTCCCAGGCACCCACAGCAATAATATTCAGAGTCAAACTCTATGGAGAAAACATCTTTCCCACTTGGAAAATTGCTTATAAACAATCAAAATCTGCAACAGGGAATCATAAAAGGCGGTCTTTAATACTGGAAAAACAACAGGAAAAAAACTAAATTTGAGCTGTTTGCTCATCAGCTAATTGTGATTTAAAACTTTTCTTTTAATGCCTGTTTGCACTAAAATCACAGGGGGAGAAAGAGTTCCTTAAATACAGGTTGCTATGGAATTTTTCGTGTAAGGAACAAGCAAATTGAAGTGATTGAGGAGGCAGAAAATACGTGTGAGACACGGGAGCAAACAGGCAACAAACTGGTGTGATCCTGCACAGGGAAAAAAACAACAGAGACAGGAATAAAAATAGTCTGAGATGCTCTTTGTACCAAACAAAGAGCATCCCCAGCCTAATGAAATATCCCAGCTCTGGGAGGTGGGAAGTGCCACTTTGTGCTGTCTGGAGCAACTTCATTGTGGCTGAATTGGAAAAACCAAAAGCTGATAGGAATAGGGGAGGAAAAAGAACATTTCCAAGGGGTTTTGTTTGCTAAATCAAGTAATTGAATCACTTGGGAGGAGGTCTGCACGAGGGTTGGTTTAGATCAGTCAGAAGATAATTTGGGGCTGGTTTTGGAGCACTCTCATGGAACAGGTCTGGGGTTTTACCCACAGGAATTGCTCAGCTGCTCGATCCGAGGCTCTTCAGACACGAGCAGTGCTTGGGAGGTTGTTGTGTTTAATTAGTTTATAAATCTGCCTGCAATAGCTGGGGATGAACATTTATTATCCAGCCTCGCAAGGACAGGTGCTTCTCCCTCTGTTATGAGACAATATTGCAGAATAAACCAGAGGTGGGAGCAATAAGCATTAAAACCCTTTAAAGCAGGACAGATGTTCCAGGGCTCCTTCTCCAGTGGCACTGGGAGGGACACTCAGGGGCTCAATAAAGGCCTTGCTGAACTTTTCAGTGAGTTGTATTGATAACTAAAAATTATCTCCCCCAACCCCACCCCTTCACCTGGAAAAAAATAGTGCTGTAACTGCATTTACTGTTGCTTTTTCGCCCCACCCTCCAGCTGCGAAATTACTCATTATGGATATTTCCAATAGTGTGGAAGCAAAGACTCTTTTCGTTTTTTGTTTTTGAGCTGGATTTGCAAACTTGAGGCTGGAATTATTTTTTCCCCCAGGAGTGCTTCAGCTGGGAGGACTACCCGTGGGCAGGCTGGCTCCTCAGTGATTTTCATCTAATTTTTTGTGTTTGTTTATTCAGCTGAACATAAATACAATAATTCTTGCTGCTCCTCCCAAGGAAAGCTCATCCTCTGTCTGGGAGGCCACGCCAGGCCTATGAATAGAATAAAATCCTGTTCCTGCAGCTCATCCCACAGGTCATAACAGCTCCAAGGATCCTTGGGAGAGCATTTCCTGAGAGCCAAGGTGCCCGGGGTTAATTAAGCCTTGAGGGTGGCCAGGATTGATCCTGAGCTGCTGTAAATTGGCTCAGGCAGCTTGAGAGATCTCAGCTTTACTTACACCATGGGAGGATTAATCATCTCCGTGCTCAGATCGGGAGATCTTCAATTAACATAGACAAGTTCTTCATCAAAGCAGGGGTATTAATTATTCAGTGGGTAACAGGGTGTGTTTCCAAGAGGAAATGTTCAGTGGCTTTAAGGTGGGAGCAGCACAGATCCTGTACAAGTCACACAGGTTTATTTTTTTCCCTAATTGCCTCTTGGCCTGTCCCTATTTCCATGCCCCATGGACACAGAGCGTGTCCCATGTCACAACCAAGATGACACCTCTGATGAGAAATAATCCCTTGTTCTGATGAGAACATATAATTCTGATGAGAAACAATCTCTTGTTCTCTTCAGGAAAAACGTTTCTTCCCCATGCTGAATCAAAATTAAATTAATCCGCTGCAGTCCTGCTGTAAACAAAGAGAAACATTTTTTCCAGAAAAGCTGAGACCAGAAGGTTCCCAGGACTCCCAACCCATTCTTGAAGCCCAAAGTTGGGCAAATAATGTGAAAACAGACAGGAGCAAAGTTTAGAGCCTGATTTCTTTATAGAGGAAACAGTCTGAGAAGTATCACAGAATTCCAGGTTGGTTTGGGTTGGAAAGGACCTTTAAGCCCACCCAGTGCCACCCCCACCATAGGCAGGGACACCTCCCACTGTCCCAGGTTTCTCAAACCTGGCCTTGGACACTTCCAGGGATGTGCAATCCACAATTCTCCAAACGAGGACTTGTTGCTACAAACATTCCCTCTCACGTCTCACCCAGAATTTGTCAGGTGTGAACAAATTTTTGTGACAAGTGTTCCTTGAAGTGGAGACATCCCCGTGAAAAGCTGCAGCTCCAAAAATCAATATATTTTCAACAACAACAACAACCAAAAAAAAAGAGCAGAAAATTCACAGATAGTGCTGCTCCTGGGTCTTGTTCCTGACTGAGATATTCCCCTGTGGGATCGTGGGTTTGCCTGGCAGCAAAATGAACATGGAGCTCCAAAACTGTAAGGATTTTTTTTGTTTGTTTGTTTGTTTTCAGGTACAGAGCAGTTTTTTTGTTTGCCTTGTGCCTCAGGCTCAGTGTATCTTTTTCTGCCCTGTGTTAACTCCATCAGATTTCCATGAGTTCCACGTAAAACCTGTTTGCCTCCAGACCTACTCCAGGGTGGTGGATTTGGGGGTTTTGTGCTTCTCAAAGCAGAGATACAAAGAGGAATATCCATGAATACACCTAGAACTAACTATTTATCTGAGTTTTTTTTCCATTTGTTTCTTAAATCTTCCCAGGATTTTTATTTTTTCCCAAAGGTACTTTGGGTGAAACTTGCTTCTCACATCCAAATAATTCCTTTTTAGTTTCAAGCAAATGCTTTATTTTCTGAGCAGGATCTACTGAGGGATTCAGACTATTGATTCCTTTCAAGCAGCCTCTGTCTGGAGCAGCTTTATCCTTTTTGTTCATTTTTTATGGGTAATGAAAAACACTTTAATATCATTATGCTCATCAGATAAGGCTTAAAAACTCACCGAGGTTCAAAGGAAAGTCCTAAATAGGTTGGGAGGCTCAGCCCCGGATGCTGTCGCAGGGGAGCTGTGGATTTTCCAGGCACATCCAGCCCTCCCCAGTGTTTCTTTAGTAATGCCAGGGAATGCTCCAGGGCCGTGTTTTGTGGTGCCAGGAGGGATTGGGTGGGAGGAGGAACATTCCACAGGGAGTCACCCTGGGCTGGCTCCCGCTCCCGCGGATTCCGGCTGTGCCACCCGCGCAATAACGCGGGAATTGTTGAGTTCCTCTCATTTTCCTCTGCTTCCATGGTGGTGCCATTTTGGGATTACCTAAAAACAGAGGCCAGACAAAATTAAGGGAATAAAAAGCATTTTAACTTATTGAGGGGCCTTCAGGTACATTTAGGGCAGACAAAGCCCATCCAAAAATGGATGGTGGGTCACGGGTTTCACACTTTTGTAAATTTGGTCCATTTGCATATTGGGGTTAATCTCCCAATTACAGCTTCAACTAATGAAGTCATTGACCCCAAGTTTGCTGCCCCCAACTCATTTTTGTTTCCATCTCTGGGCCTGAGGCAGTGAGGTGTCCTTGGTTCCCAGGCCTGGAGAGGAATTGTTGTGTCTGCCCAAAATGGGGAAGCAGCAGCTCACACTGGGTGTGGAGTTCAAAGAATACGTGGCATTAATGGCAAAGAAATCTCAAATTCCAGAGGCAAAACTCACAGACTGATGGAAGAATTACAGCCAGAGGGTCAGGACTGGGATCACGGAGGAACCCTGGAGTTTGGGGTGTTTTCCATCCCTGGGGTTCTGCAATCCCAGACCTCGGGGGCCGTGCAGGGCCTGGGCTGGGCCAGCAGCACCAAACATCCCCCGAGGGGCAGGGATGGCCCTGGCTACTCCAGGCACAGCCCAGTGGCCACCGCTGGCCCAGGAGGTCCCTGGCACAGCATGAGCTGGGGGCACTCAGCTGGAGCACAAAAAGTCAATTTTCTCCATGCCCTGTCCTGATTTTCTCCTAATTCCTGGGTTTTTCTGTGCTGTTAGGGGCAGGGTGGGGGTAGCTGTGAGATGCAATGAGCTCTTCTTTTACCAGCCTAAATAATTCTCATTTTCAGGAGGTGGCAGGAAGTAATTTCAGAGTAAGCTGGACAAAAACTGACAGAGAGGTCAGTCCTTGGGAATTGTTATTTATTTAAAAATAATTTTTAAAAAGGACAGCTTTAGAGCTTAGTAAGGAATGCATAAAACTTGGTGAATTATTACCTTTCTATGCCTGAACCTGTAATATTTTATTCAGATTAACTGAATAAAATGCACTCAGATTGCTGAGTCAGATATTGCTTCCCATGGAGATTATAATATTTCCATGGAAAGTCCAGCAATAAAACAACATTTGCAGTTTTGGGGGGAAAAGGAGCTTTTGGGAAGCAGAGGAACCTTGGGCAGAACAGTTTGTTCTTCTCTGTTCTTCCCTGTTCCATTCCCAGTCAGGGTTTGGGTTAAATTCCCTCATTCAGGGTCCAGGAATTGGAGCAAAAATGAAATTTATTTCAACTTTCAGCTTTATTTCACTGGGGGTTAAGGAAAATGGAAATTCCCAACATTTTGATTTTGCTGTAAGGACAGGATTTCACCAGGGACAATCGGGGGGAAAATCTCCCATTGGTTTGCAGATCAGGTGTAAAAAATAACAAATAAATTCAGGTAGGAAACTATTTTTGTTCTGATTTAACAGCAGGTATTGAACGTTAACATTAATTTATTAATTAATTTGCTTTTTTTTTTTTAAGTGTGGAGACTCCCAGGATGGATTTAAGGCATCTTGCTGGCTCTTTCCCCTGCTTTTAACTCAAGAGAGGCAAAATTTCTGCTTCTGCACGATGTTTTTGGCCATCAGAGCTGCCCCCAGGAGAAACATTTGTGTGTGTGTCCATCTGTGAGTGCTTGGATGGGCCTTTGGAATCTTCAGCCAGTCCTGGGATGAAATTCAGGGGCTCCCAGAGGCCGTTTGTCTTCAGCACCTGCAACCCCTGCAGTAAATATCCTGAGCTGGGCACAGTCCTGTGGCATATGGGCACCATTTATTTACTGTGCAGCATTTGGAGATGCAGGATTATTTGGTTTTTTTGTTCTGTTTTGTTTTTTTTCTTATTCTAATTCTCTCATGCTGCATTTTCTTTCAGTGGTTTTAATTTGGTTTTCATGGTTTTCATTTTTTTACATTGAAATTCTCGGTGGTAAACTTCAAGGAAAATATGAACAAAGAGACTTTTCAAAAACAACATCTCTGGCTAGAGACAGGTTCTGCTGCCTCACCAAGGTGTTCTGCAGGAGATGAGTGGGTGAGAATGATCCCAGTTTTCCATGAATAAACTCATGGAATCGTGGCATGGTTTGCGTGGAAAGGGACATTAAAGATCATCTCTTCCCACCCCTGCCATGGCAGGGACATCTCCCACTGCCCCAGGGGGCTCCAGCCTGGCCTTGGACACTCCCAGGGATCCAGGGGCAGCCACAGCTGCTCTGGGAATTCCATCCCAGCCCCTCCCCACCCTCCCAGCCAGGAAGTCCTTCCAAAATCCCATCTAACCCTGGCAGTGGGAAGCCATTCCTGTCACTCCATCCTTTTGTCCCCAGTCCCTCTCCAGTTCTTCTGGAGCTCCTCTTTTGAGATCTTGGGAATTTTAAATCTATCCAGGGAATGGTTTGGGTTGAAAGGACCTTAAATCCCACCCAGTGCCACCCCTGCCATGACAGGGACACCTCCCACTGTCCCAGGGTGCTCCAGCCTGGCCTTGGGCACTCCCAGGGATCCAGCTCCTCTGGGAATTCCATCCCAGCCCCTCCCACCCCTCCAGGCAGGAATTCCTTCCCAACATCCCCTCCCACCCTTCCCTCTGGCAGTGGGAATCCATTCCCAGTGTCCTGGCACTATCTGCTGTATTAATTATCTAATTAATTATTATTAATTATTATTTATTATCTGGGCATTAATTCATTCTCTATTTGGGTTTCCTCTTATGCTTTAACTCACTCCACACCTTGTTTATGCCACAATTTTTAGCAAGATCTCAGATAACCGAGTTAAATTGAGATTTAATGGCACCTGAGTACCCAAATCCCCTGGGTTTTGGGCACTGCCCAAGCTGCCAGTTTGGCATTAATTAATTAAAGCTGCCAGTTTGGATTTCTGATGATTTGTAATGACTCCGCACCATGGACCTGGAGAAGGGAGGAGCTCCACAACTCCACTGAGCTTTGGGAAAGGCCTGGAATTTTCAGTTCCTGAAATTTTTAAAGAAATGTGTGAGCCCAGGTTGAACTGGGAACAGCTCTGGATGCTGCTGGACACACTGGGGCCGCTAGAAAATCCCTCCAGCTAAATATAAATATTCCACAGGCTGGCACACACAAGTGTAGGAGGCAGGGTTGGGGTTTTTCCCTGTTTTGGTGGTGCTTTTATTTCTTTTTCTATAATTCTGATTAGTTAAGTTGGTCTCAGGAGGAACTGTATGTGGGAGCTGAGACGCAGCATTTTCCATTCCAGTGATAAATCTTAGAAGCCATCTGGGACTTTTTTTTCCTTTTTTTGATTAAACAGTACTTGAGCAGCAGAGGTTGATGGATGAAAATCAAGGAGGGTGTGAATCAAAAATGATTCTCCCTTTTTTTTTTTTTTTAAACCATAAAGATTGAAATTCATTTTTGGAGAGTTCAATGGAGATTAATACGCGAGTTAAACAGGCCAAAAAAAAAAAGAGTTTTTCCAGAAACGAGCACACATCAGGAGAGAGGAATGAAAGAGGTGCCTGAAGCTCAAGATCCTTGTGTGCTCTGCCATTCCTGAGAGAGGAATTTCAGGAATGGCACTGGAGAGGCAGCTGGAAATGAGAAAAAAAAACAGCTTCATCTTGCTGTTGGACAAGGCTCTCCTCCAATGACACTTGGCAGAAAAAAGGCATCAAATTCCAAATGTTCTCACTCCCAGGCAGCTGAGTCAGAGGAATCTGAGAGCTGGATGCTGAATCATGGCTTGGAGAGGGGAATTTCAGATCAGGGGGAGTGACAAGGCAAAGCCTCTCTCCCCTCCAGACACTGAATTTCTCCCATTCCCTTTATTCCTGAGCTTGGTCTGCATCAGTCCCCGCTATTCCTTAATCTCTGACCCAGCAGATCCTTGGCTTTGTTATTTTCTTTAGTATCAAAGGCACTACAAGGACTTTTAAAACAGTAGAAGTGGAGAAAACAAACAGCCAGGAGCCTTGAGAAGAGACTGTGGTGCCCAAAAGAAAAAGAAAAGAAAATGGAAATGGAAAAGAAAACGAAATGTCCAAAATCATGGAATGGGGAGGAAGTGCCCAGGTTTGCTGTGGCTGCTTCAGATTCCTCAATTCTGGGAGGAAATTGTGATTTTTTTTTTTCTCTTTTGCAACACTTTGTCCTCTGCAATCAGCATTTATTCTGCTCCTTCACACCCTGACGCCAGCAGAAAGGTCTGAAAGTGTCCCAAAATAAATCCAGCGGGAAAGGTCGGAAAGGTCACACGTGGAATATGAGCTTGGGTGACGTAAGCCAAAGCTGCAGGGTTTTAATGGGAATTTTGCTTTGAAAAAAAACAAATTTGAAGGAGAAAGTGACTTCTTAGGAGTGTGATGGAGGAAAGTCAAGCATGAGCTGGTATTTGCTGCTCAGAACTCAGCACCTCAGCCTCTTCTTATGAAATCTGTTCCACCTGTAAAGGATCTGTAGGATCTGAGCTTTGGGATTGTGACAGGGCCTGAAATTGGTGGATCCTTGACATGTTTGGCACATTGAGTTTGGCTCTTTTTGGAGCTGACTCCTTCCCTGTCCAGCCCCCTCTGCTCAGGGCACAGCCTGTGCCAGTGGAATGCCCAGCACTGGGGACAGGGATGGGATTAATTGGCAAAAATTCCCATTTCCCTGCAGTGCTGGGCTCTGCCTTTAATTCATCACCTCGGCTTCTTCTCATGAAATCTGTTACACCAGTAAAGGATCTGTAGGATTTGAGCTTTGGGATTGTGACAGGGCCTGAAATTGGTGGATCCTTGACATGTTTGGCACATTGAGTTTGGCTCTTTTTGGAGCTGACTCCTTCCCCTGTCCAGCCCCCTCTGCTCAGGGCTCAGTGGAATGACCATCACTGGGGACATGGATGGGATTAATTGGCAAAAATTCCCATTTCCCTGCAGTGCTGGGCTCTACCTTTTAACCTGTCCCAAATACATGGAGTCCAGGCAAGCCCAGGCCTGGTTTTAGTCTGAAGTTTTAGATCTTTTCCTGCTGTATCCACACAGATCCTGAGGGTCTGGAGTGGCAGCTCCGTGCTGGCTGCACATCACAGCCCTCACTCACCCCTCAGCTGCTCCAGGGTGAGAGGAATGTGCTGTGAACCTGCAGAACCCCCAGAAAATCACCCTCAGAAGGTTCAGGCACAGCAAATAGCTGATTTCTGAGGGGTTGGCGTGAATGGCAGAGGAAAAATCTTATTTTTAGCTCTGCTGTTTCTGGCTGCACATTATTGAGACGTGTAAATTAACCTCTTTGATTTGGGCATGAGGGGGTTTTTAGGACCAGCTCAATACCAGCCCTAAAACCAGCTCAAATATCTGCACCAAGAACTAGTTCAATTAATTAACTCCATTAAGGCCATGGCTTCAGCCACCTGATAAATATTTTTCCTCTTTGAGAGCTGCAGATTCCGAGGGGGAATCACATCCATGACTTTTTAGCTGACTGGCAAAGATGGGGATTTCTTCTGGACACCCCAGAGTTTTGCAGGCTCACACATAGACTGAATAAACACCAGAAATTCTGTATATACCCATTAATTATCCTGGATTTTGGTGTTCCATAGCATGTGCCATGCTCAGCTTTTCCTCTGGTTGCCCCAGCTGCATTTTAAGCACTTGATCCTTGCTTTTTTTTAACCAAGATGCTGCACTTGGAAGCTGCAGATCCTCTGCTGTGTTGTCCTGTTGCTGATCTATGATTTAACTTCCAAAGTTCTGCATTGCCAAAGGACTCTGATAGAAGGTCAAGCTTGTTGATTATGAAAAAGTAATTGAAATTTGTTTTATTGGGGCAGGGGAAGGAAGGGAAGATGATTTGTATGTATCTGATAATAGAAAACATTATGGTCATTTATTTCCGTTTCTGTAATTGAATTTCAAGCCTTTCAAGTTGAGGCGTGTGCTCCGTGGATACATCCAGCCCAGAAACTTTCTGTCATTCCCTCATCCCCTCCTGATCAATTTTAGTGATTGTATGGATTTGTCTTTCCAGCAGCTGATTCCCAGCCTGTAGTTAAAGAGCAGCAGCTGAGGGAGCTGCGTTATTGGCAAACAGCTAACGTGGGTCAGGCTGCTAATTGCTGCTGCCAGAGCCTGCAGGGCTGGGGAAGGCATTCCCTGCCCCTGGAATGGGCTGGGGAAGGCATTCCCTGCCCCTGGAATGGGCTGGCCAGGGAAACAGCGGCTCCTGGAATCTGCAGTGCATCCTTTCCCCTGTAATGTGTGTGCATTAATCGCTGTGTGTTCACTGGAACTCAGCACACTTCATCATCAGGGCTGACTTCGGGACATGGAAATGGGGCAGTTTGGGGGTTGGGATCCAGAGGGATCTGCAGGGCTTTATTTGGCATTTCCCAGCCATGAGGGAGGGCAGGGAGAGCTCACCTGGGGCCTGCTCATGCAAAAATGTGCCTGAGTGCGCTCTAAAACTTTGTCTGATATATGCATCTCCTCAAGCCAGGTCTCCTGAGCTCCCAGAGAAATAGATCACACCCAGGATAGCTCAGCTACCTCAGAAGGTATTAAATCAACAGGATGACTCTTGTGGTGATGTTGGAAACAGAAAAGTTTTACTAAAGGACAGAATAACAAAGTTCTTTACAGAGAAAAACTGAGCCAGGTGCAAGAGGCTCCTGCTCCTGGTAAAACACCCCACAAAAGCCATTAGTTCCTTTGTTCTCTTCTTCTTCTAGTAAGTTGCTTAGGTGGGACTTTTTGGCTTCTGTCCAATTGGGCATCCTTGAGTTTGAGGTGAAGTTCCCCAGGTCCTATGAGGTGTCTTCTTTGCCAGTTGAGGGAAGAAACTTCCGGGGTTTTTTCCTTTTTAAGGAGACAAAGAATTTGGTCACTCCGTCAACAAAAGGCACATTCCTACATTTGTCCCAGACAGAGGAAGGATGGGGAGAGGATGGCAGGACATTGGTGAGGGAACTCCTTGCTTTTCTGAAGATCCAGGTGATGCCAGAGCTGACAGAGTTCACCTGCCTGCAGGGAAATTCAGGGCACCTCTCCCAAATGTCCTTTGCTTTGGCAGAGCTGGTGCTGCCCTGCTCATCTCCAAAGCAGCTCGAAATGTTGAAGTTGGCAATGTCTAACTGGTTCTCCCTCCCTTAAAACAAACCAATTATCCAGGCCTGACAAGAATAGAAACAGAAGGTGGTAATTTCTGCACTCTTTAATTGCCTCCCAAAGAGGATAAAGCAGTTACTTAAAAAGACTTAGTCTTCATCTGCACTGTTGAAATAAAGCCTTTGGAGGATAACTTAAAAGGACAGATGAAGAGCCTTGGTTTGTTAAGGGGAGCCAGGCCTAAATGAGCTGCTGCCTTCGACAAACCTTGCCTATCATTAGGAATTCTCTCTGTCCTAGGAAACAGTGCTAACAGCGTGGGAATTAGTGCAGGGCCTCCAAAAAAGGATAAGATTTGGGTAGCTGGGGTTTCAGAAGCCATGAGGAGTTCTTGCAGTAAAACCAGTTCAACGGGTAGGGAGCAGGTGTGAGGTGTGGATTGTCCCACAGGAACCCTGCAGTTTTCTGTGGGATCTCTGAGAATTTTGGGTGTCCAGGAACTCAGTCCTTACACCTGTCCATGTGAAATTGTGCCATTATTCAGGATTTACACTGGGGACTGGTTTCTTTCTATTATCTCTGTGGTCAGGAATATCTCTGTGCCTCTCTCCAGTGCCTTGTGCTTGGGCAGGGTCACCCTGCACTGCACTGACATTACAGGGCTCAGGGCAGGTTCCACTTTGGGGTTTTTGGAGATATAACCTCCCCAATCCGCTCTGTGGGAAGCAAACAAGTGGCTGTGGCCAAAATCTGTCTCATGATTTCTCAGAACATTGCTCTCCCCATGAAAAACAGCCCAGGAACAGCTGAGATCAGAAGGTGATCCCTCAGATCATGGGGATCCTGGTGATCAGAGCACAGTGCCAGGCTGCAACTGCTGCATTTTTATGCTTATGAAAAAATCTGGATGTGAATTTCCCACCTGCCCACCCTGCCCTGGGCCAGCCTGAATCCCCTGAGGCTGCTCATGTTGTTCCCCGTGTTTCCTGTGAAGTAGCATGAGGGGGGGAAAGGAGCAATTTCACATAAAAAAACTTTCATAATCATTCATGGAACGGATGAAAAAATCCATCCATTGGAGCAAGCAGGTTTTGTTTTGTTCTTGGTTTTTGCCTTGCATGGCAGATTCCAGAGTAACTGGTTTTTTTTTTTTTTTTTTTTTTTTTTTTTTTTTTTTTTTTTTGCCATTGGAAATACCACAAAAATCATTAAACAGTGGTTCAGTACAAGGGCTGAGATGCCAGGTTCTGTCTTAGGGAGCAGAGGGAATATCCTGCAAATATCCAAGGAGCAGGACAGGAGGGGGAGCTCCCCGTGCAGCAAGGAGCAGATCCCTCAGTGCTTTGAGATTAGGAGGGAAAATCAGTTTCCAGCCTGTCCCTGGGATTGCTTAAAGCCACCCGTGGCCCGGATTTGAACCAGACCCCAAAGGGTGAAAGGCTCCTCTCTCCTTGCCAATCCCCAGAGGATGCAGCTGCTCCCAACAGGGATTTGTAACAAATCCTGCCCTGAGGGCAGCAGCCTTTGCTTTCCTTCCTCTGATCATCCATGGCAATTTAAAGATTTCCCTTTCTTTCCAGTCCTCCCATGCCCATTGCACCCTTTTCTTCCTCCTGCCATCTAAATCCAAATAAATCTTCTGAAAGGAGATTAAGAACTGGTAGATTTTAAAGTGTAAACCAAGATGGATGCTCACATTCCAAGGGTTTTTTTCCCCACAGTTACTCGATAGACAAAGAAGTCCTGAGCTTAATCTACTTCTTCAAAGGAAGACTCAAAACACATCTGACCAAAAATGCAAATACCCTTGAGCAGGGCATTTTCTCGTTGATTCTAACCCTGACCAAGCTCTGCTCTTGGATCACCACTCCCTGCTCTGCTCTTCCTGGCATTCCCTGCTTCACCTTCCTTTTCCTGTTGCAAAATCCTTATTGACTTCTGTGGTAATCACACATCCTCTGAACAGAGAGAGACACAGTTCTCTCCCAGGATTTTCTGGGGAAGCTGTGAGAAGATCAAAGAAAAGAATGAGAAACAATTCTTATCTTCCCTTGCTGCACCCGTTGATTGTGCACATGTGGAATGTGTTATGGAGATTGTTTACCAAAGGGTGGTTTCTTAATTAGCCACTGGTAATAGTTGTTTTGGATTCATTGACCAATTAAATCCATGTGTGTGTCGTGACTATCTGGCAAAGGTGATGGGTTTTTCTTTATAGTATAGTCTAGTGTAGTAACAATAAAGCAATTAATCAACCTTCTACATTCATGGAATGAGTCAATATTCATTATTACCCAGCGGGGCCCACTATTAAGATAGACTTCAGGGGGGTTCGTATCAGAGCAGCATCAGTTGAGACTTTCCACAATTTGGCCCGAGTTCTGCTACACCTCAATTCACAGCCACCCTGTTCTCCAGGAGCAAACAGCTCCAGGATGCCCCTGTGGAATTCCTGCTGGGCTGTTGGGTGTTTGCAGCAGGGATGTGCTCTTTGCTCAGTGCTTTTGTGGAGAACATGAAGAACAAGGGCGGAACGTGGCTGTGCTGCTGCTCAGCTCTGTTTGCTGGCACTTTCTGAGGTGTTTAAAAAATAGACACAAGATGATCACCACTGACTGTTAATTAATGCAAACGCACGTGTCTGCCTTCAGTTCATCCTCCAAGATCCCTCCAGCTCCTCGTGGAACTCTCCTGTTGCATATTTTCCAAATTTTATGACCTCGTAAGAGCCAGTATTCTTTAAAACAGGATTTAAATCCCAATATTACCCTTGTGTTTCATTTTCTGGATGTTATTGTAAAAGAACCAGCAAAAAATTACAGTGGTATTAGGCAACTCGCAGAATATCTTTTGGAGTGTTCAGACAACAGGGATGTCACAAAGTGTGCAAAGACTCTCTGTCATTGTCCTATTGATTTCAGGTTCCCTGCCATGCTCAGTGCAGCTGAGGAGTGGGGGGTGACACTTCCAGAAGGGGCTGCTGATCTCAGAGCTTTATTTTTGGGTTTGGCAGCCCAGTCTGGAATAATTTACAGGAGTGAGGTTTGAACTTGGAGCTGTCCTCACTTTTCTGTCCATGGTGTTTATTTGTGGGTGGCTGAAACCAGGTAAGGTCAAGTCTTGATCTCTGCCCAAGACCCCTGTTGATAATTTAGACATTAATCAAGCTCTATGCTCTCTCCTTCCTTTCCTGAGCATTCCTGAGCTGGGACCAGCATAAGGAACCAAGTAAGGACAAGTGGAAACTAATGTTTTTAACAGTCCCACATTCCCACTCATCCAAGCTGACTTTTTCCTCTCCTGCCCCATCCCTCTGCTGAAAATTTACTCTTGGAGACAACAGAAACTTTCTCTTTTCTGATTTAAAAAACAAAACAATCCTTTCTGATCACTCAGGTTCCCTCCCACATTGTTTGGGAGATTTTCCTTCAAAGTTTTGTCTGAGCAGGGCAGGAACATCTTCCCTTGTTCTCCCCTGTCTCAGATCAATATAACGACCTTCACCAGAGCTGTAATTGCATTGGGCAGGGATGCATCAAACCTCAGAATATTTGATTTGTCCTCAACCTGAGGTGAGGACTCTCAGCGTATTTTTTCCTCCCCGGCCCTCTTCAAGTGTAATTCTGTTTAAATCTGTGGGGATCGCTCTGAGATTGCTCTCATAAAGGAGGTGGGTTAATATCCCTCCTGTCCTTGGCTTTACTGCAGACAGTGGCAACAAGGGGCCTAATTAGTCTGATTGGGTCGGTGCTTATGGAGGTTGCTCCATGAGAAACTGGACTGACACCATGAAACTCATTAAACTCAGCCCTTCCAACAGCATGGCTTTATGTGGGAGAGAAAAGAAATCCAGCAAGAGGGAAGTCAAAGTAGAATCCTCATTAGAGTAATTAGTGCAAGTCATTATTTCCTAGAAGCCTGAAATGGGCACGTTTATTCTGAGGAGATGCCAAGGGTAAGGCTGGATGGAGCTGCCTTGGGAGGGGAGGCAGGAAAGGGGGTTTGCCCACGTTCCCTGGGAGGTGATGGGCGATCCCATTAACTCAGCACAGCTAATCCCCTTTCACGCTGCTCATTCCCTGCCATCAGCTGCACTTGGCTGCTGATTTCCCTCATGGAATTCTTCTGCCATTTCAACTGAGAAAGGGAAAAATCCTTCCTGGACTGGGGCAGGGTTTCTGGAAGGAAAAAGGAGCTGCTGGGAGGTCTGAGAAAGCGCCTTCAATAAAACCTTCGTCGCCCTGTTCTTCTAAAGTTCTTCTAAGCCTTCTGATGTTTACATTTTTGTAATGGAGTTTCTCACGCACTTTTCACAGAAATAATGATTGTTTTGCATTGTTTTCTGGAGCAGGAGAGAATTAAGGGATTGGTTTGATCAGTGTGGTCGGAGAGGGGCAATTTCATCCTCCAATCCATGGTCACTTTGGGAATTCTGTAAACATCAAGGTTGGGAAATAAACGACCCCTTTTACCTTGGACATCTCAGCGTGTGCGTGTCATTCATTTAGTGTCATATCGCGACAACTTTCTGCTGGTGGTGGCACCTCCTCTGTGTTCCCATCCCTGGAACCCATCGTGTGCTGAAGCTGGAATGCCTTGCCTCAGTCAGCATTCACAGAGAGCTTTGCCAGCAAACTTCCTGCGCTTGGAATGACGGAAGGAGAAAAGGAGAGCATGGAATAGAAGAGGGAAGTGGATTTACCAAAGTCCTGAAATGCATTGCTTGGCCCCCAACTGCAATTCCAGTGTTGGGGGCACATGGGGTCACCCCTTGGGTCACTTCAGACCTTTCAAACTGTGAGCACACCCTTCAGAACCTCCTGCTCTGGTCTCTGGTCAGAATTCCTCACGGATGTGCCTTTTATGGGCCCAGTTTTCAACTCCCAGAGCAGCTGTGGCTGCCCCTGGATTCCTGGAAGTGTCCAAGGCCAGGCTGGACAGGGTTTGGAGCACCCTGGGATTGTGGATGATGTCCCTGCCCATGGCAGGGGCCGGAATTACAGGAACTTTAAGGTCCCTTGCCACCTAAACCATCCCCTGATATCTGATTTCCACGATATTGCTAGAAATGAGTTGGGAGTTGAGTCATTGGGGAGGGAGGGCTTGGTTTGGGGTTTTGGGTGTGACTCATCTCAGGGTTTTTTTAATAATTATAAACATTTGTTGCATCTATACTGCCCTGCTTTATCAATACAACAAAAAGGACGATGGTTTAATTGTGGAAAGATGATTATTTTTATTTATGGATTCATTTTCCCTCCCTTTGGACCCTCCCCATCCCCAGCAGTGCAGTGCAAGCAATAGATGCCAAAGAGAGAGAAACAAATAACTCAGTGATGCCACAGGGATAATGCCTGGTTTAAAGCTCATTTGTCAGGCAGTGTTTGTCTCTTAAAACCTTCCTTTGTTATGGAGAGCAGAGATCCTGCAAATGCAACTGGAAAGATGGAAGGGCTGTGTTCTGACCTGCAGACAAAATGTGTCAAACGAGACCTTTCAGCACGGAGAGGCTCCGAGCTTTTAATGAAATCTGTCAGGTACAGATGAATGGTTAACCTGCCTTTCGTTCTCCCAGCTTATTAAAATCATTAAAAGCCAGCAATAATTATGATCCTTTCTGACTGCTGTATTTATGTCAACCCCGGGGGTCTCGTGCCTGCAGAAGGATTCTGCTCGGATGGGAATCATTGCAGAAGGTCACTGCTGCTCCTTCCCAACGTCAGAAACTGGAAGTTTTTCCTCTTTGCTGTCCTTTTCAACTGCAGGATCTGACCTGCAGGACACAAGCAGGTGATTTTTGCTGAATATTTTTTTTTCATTTATCAATTAGGAATTGAAATGGAAATCAGCCTTGTGATAGATGAGTAATGCCATGGTTGACTCTCACAATTAAAAGGCAAATATTATGGGTATGTTAAGACAAGTTCTATGAATTTATATTTATGTTTTACCCCTTTGTGTTGTTATTGTGGGGTGGCCTGGGTTTGGGGCATTTGGGAGGGTGTGATTGTCACTATGGTGACATCTGACCTCCAGTCAGGATTTGAGGAAGTGATCTCCACCACTGGACAGCGAAGAAGGGGTTGATGGACAGAACTTTGGGAGGAGCTAAAGGGTTAAAAGGCAAAACCTCCATTGTGTGGGTGAGCACATGGTGGGAAAAATCCTCTGCTCCCGGCGCCGCAACATTTTCTCTATTCAGTCTTCTGTTGTGTTTTGAGAAGGTTTTAATAAACCTTTTAAATTTTTTAGAAGTGAGCATCGTTCCTCACAGCTTGCATTCCAAACTGAGCAGTTCCTGCTCCTCTTCCAGGTGAGACAACCCGTGGATGTGCACAGGGAAGATGATGGGCTCCAGTGTCACCTGAGGGAAGACATAATCTTTTAAGCCTGTGCACCCCCACAATGACATTTTGTTATTTATTCTCTATTTTTTGGCCTGTGGGTATCTCCTCATGTCTTTTCTCCACTTTTTTTTTAACAAGTGGCATCCCTGAGAATTCCTGATGCTCCTCTCCCTTCTCACACAGGTTGAGTGTGCTCACCCAGGTATTCCTGGAAGTCTTGGTGTAAGAGCTGTGGTTGTGGCTGTGAATTTTGAAGGCTTTGCTGAGTTTCATTGATTTTTACTGACGGTGCTGCACTTTGGTGATCTATTCCACAGGCCTCAGGTTTAAGGTCTGACCCAGGTTTGTACTGAAGGACATTTCTCCAGTGGCAAAAGGATTTTTTATGCTTAGCACTTGAAACATTTTTCTACTCATGTAGCTCATAGAACTGAGTGTGATGGAGCTAATTTCTCAGAGCTGAAAATACAGACTGTCATGGAAATCCATAGAAAGAAATCCATAGAAAGATTCCTGTTTGTTTTATATCAAATCAAAAAATCACTTTTATTTCTGAGTTGCTGTTTGAGCTCATCCTTGCCAGCCAGGGAGTCTGAAGACAAAGAATTTAATATCAGATCCAGGGGTCTGACAGGTTTTGGAGGGGAAAGGGGGAGCTGATTCCTGTGAAAGCCCCTGTCTGGTTCCATATCAGGCATTGACAAAGCAATCAGTGAAATTCTTCTTCAGCACAGATTATGCTGTAAAAGCAAAAAAAAAAAAAACCCAGCATTGATTTGGGTTTGTAATAAGATGACAAGTCTGTAATGATCAGCGGCTTCAGAGATTACAGAAATGTACTTTTCATTTCTCTGACACGATGTCAATACCTCTTCCAGCTGTTCTGAATACCCTGAGAGGTTTTATCTTAAAATCTGGGTTTGAGAAAGATAAGCGAGAAAAAAGGTTGGTCTGCCATTGAAACGGTGTCACTTCTAAATTCTTTTGTGTTGGATAAAATGTATTTTATAAAATGTTATAAAGTACAGACGGGGTCAGGGAAGCACCTTTTGCTCCACTTCAGGTTGACCTAAGCCCTGTGTTTGGGTGATTTTCAGAACACAACATTCATGAGGTTTTGGGCTGTGAGGCGAGTTTTTCTCATATTGTGTCTTGCCCGAATTTTTGCCATCTTTTTGAAAAAATTCAATGGTTTTAACAGTCTTTTCCAATCTAAACTAATCCATGGTGAGGCTGATGTGACCTGGTCACAGCCAGATCCATCATCCCATGTGGGTAAAACAGGCTGAGGAAAGGCACTGGGGCTGTGTAATGCTCTATATTCCTTTGAGTCCATCAATTATTGATCAGGCTTTTAGCCATGATCATCTGTAAACGGAGTTTTACACCCCAGCACGTGCCAGAGGGATCTGTAGTAACCCAACAGGAATTTTTAAACAGATTAAGCACAAAAATGCTGGCAACACTCGCAGAATTCGATAACCTTCAGCCCTTTTTTGGGGGCTAAAATAGGGATTTGCATGATTTGTTCCCACCTCCATAGTGCTGCTCACTAAAATGCAGACTGCCCTGTTTGTTCCTTTGGCTCTGCTGCTTGTTGGACACTCTCAATTCCCCTGCCGATGGATTTACTCTGGGTACGCATTTGTGAAAAACACCAACCGCTTGTGTTAAAATTTTAAAAGTTTAGTAGTAATAAAATAGTTATAAAAATAGTATATAGTAAAAGCAAGGCGATCCCCAACTGGGAGGGAAGAACGATACATCTGACTCCATGTCGTCAGAAGGCTAATTTATTACTTTATTATACTATATTATATTAAAGAATACTACACTAAACGATACTAAAGAATGCTGAAAAGATACTTGCTGAATGCTAAAGAGATAATAATGAAAACTCGTGACTCTTTCCAGAGTCCCAACACAGCTTGGCCCTCATTGGCCAATGAGTCCAAACAGCTCACACAGGAGCCCAATCAAGGACTCACTTTAGGTAAATAATTCCCAAACACATTCCACATGGGCACAAACACAGGAGAATCAAATGAGATAAGAATTGTTTTTCTTTTCTCTGAGGCTTCTCACTGCCTTCCAGCTTCCCAGGAGAAAATTTCTGTGCAAAGGGATCATGTTCAGAGAATGTGGAGGCCACAATAGTAATAAAAATTAGAGCAATAAGAATTTGGACAATCAGAGTTAGGACAATAAATGACAATAAAAAGCAAAGAATGACAAATGTCCTATGCTTCTTGGGCACTAAGCCCCAAAAAGCACAACATGCTAACAAAGGATTAACCCTTAAAAGCAATAGCCTGTTGCATATTCATATATCTCATACATGATTCAAAAATTCTTTTCAAACAAAGCTGTTTCCTGCTTAATTTCAGCTCCCCCCCACCCATCTTGTAAATCAAACTTTGGTTCCTCAGAGTCTGGGCCTTCCCGATAAGGAAGCAATAATTCCTCTCTTGGAATCCTGTTGTATCTCCATCCAGAGAGAACAATGAGAAGAATTTCTTGGTTATCTTTTCCATTCCTTGGGTCAGTTGCAAAACTATCTTATATTCCATAGTTTCTATTTTAATATTACACTATACCTAAAAACTGTATTTACCACACTACTTCAAAGAGATTAACACAGCATAATTTCCCAACACAACACGTATAATAATAATTTTAATATTTGCAAAGAGCCAATCATATAATACGCATCTTTCACAGGGAATTCAGCTGAAATTCAGGCATTTGTTTTGTGTTCATGTCACACGTTGTTTCTGCCACAGTTGGTCTCCTTCCCCCCTCAGCGAGCAGCACACGGAATAAAAGGAGCTTGTGTGAGATTTGGCTCAGCGGCCTCAGCTCTGCCTCTGTGCCAAAGCCCTTAAAGCTGCAGCAGCCCGGCCTTGGCAGGGCTTTTCTTCTTCTCTTTTAACTGTTCCTGGTCCTCCAGCAGGGCAGGAAATGAGGGGGCTCCAGGCAGAGCCACCCAGTGCTCCCAGTAACAGACCAGCACTGGGTCAAACGGACAGCAGGCAGGGGAGAGGGTGGTGGAATTTCTCAAAGTGAGAATGAAAGAGGGGAAATTTAGGTGGAATCCTTCCCTGTGAGGGTAGGGAGGGGCTGGGATGGAATTCCCAGAGGAGCTGTGGCTGCCCCTGGATCCCTGGAAGTGCCCAAGGCCAGGTTGGAGCCCCCTGGGAGAGTGGGAGGTGTCTCTGCCATGGCAGGGGTGGCACTGGGTGGGCTTTGAGGTCCCTTCCCACCCCAACAACTCCAGGATACCATGATTCCATGAAAAGCAAACTCTGGGGTGATTAAACCAAGCTGGAGGGATTTTTTTTTTCTGTGCTTGCACTTTGTACCAATCCCTGTCCCTGTGGCTCTTTCTCACAGACAGGAAACATCCACGACAGGGCAGAGGTTTTGCTCAGCTCAAGAGCCTTGTTGGAACATGATAATAATGGTCAGCCACTCATAAATTATCTCTGCTGGTGTTTAGGGCCTAAATTTAACTGAAACTCACTCCCAGATCTCCTGAGATTCCAGCTTCCCAGTCAGCCACGGCCCCCAGAGGGTGCTGGGGTCTGCTCCAGGGAATGGGCACAGCCCGAGGCTGCTGGAGCTCCAGGAGGGTTTGGACACTGGGGATGCCCAGGGTGGGATTTTGGGGTGTCTGTGCAGGGCTCCCAGGCATGCCCAAGGTGGGATTTTGGGTTGTCTGTGCAGGGCAGGGGTGGATCAGAGATCCCTGTGGATCTCTCCCAGCTCAGGTTATTCCATGATTTTACGGTTCTGTGAGTTTATTAAAACAATTCCCATTGTACCCCTGCTCCCTTTCCTTTTCCTCCTGGGTGTCAGTGAAGGCTTCACCCAGTACAGGGTCAGGCCCTGCCTGGTGGCTCCTGTTGCTCCAAGGAGCTCCTAAATCCCTGTCAGCATCTCCTGCTGGAAGGAATTCCCTTTTCTGTTCCCAAATGTAAATAAAACTAAACTCATACCAGCATTTTTCAGGATACCAGAAGAAGCTGTTTTCTCTTTATAGGACACCAAACTGACTGCCAGCATCCATGGGAAGTTCTTCCTGCACAACAACTTTGAAATCCATCCTGCAGTTCCCCTGAAAGGAAGACTCCTGTCTTTCTCTTTCCTTAAGAACTGAGTTTGGCTCTGCAAGAAGGGCTTTGTGGCAATGGAGGGCTGGCAGCAAGTCCTGGCTTCCCTACAGGATTTGTAGCCTTGGGCCACTCATTTGTGCTTTTTTAATGTGTATGTTTTAATATAGAAACACAAACAGCCTTCCCAGGGCCTGCTCCTGGCTCTGCCTTTCCAGAGCACAGATTTCCTTGAGCCCTTCTGGACCCCTCCCCACCCAGCAAATGAAGCAGAACTTGGCAGGAGGAAGGGACAAAAACTTGTGAACTCTGTGTTGGAACCAAACCTGGGATATTTAATGGAGTTATGGAATGGTTTGGATGGGAAGGGAATTATCCAAAATTATAAATAATTATAATCTTAAAATTATCCAGTTCCACCCCTGCCATGGGCAAGGACACCTCCCCTTGTCCCAGGCTGCTCCAAGCCCCATCCAACCTGGCCTTGGACAATTCCAGGGATCCAGGGGCAGCCACAGCTGCTCTGGGAATTCCATCTCGACCCTCACAATGCACTTCCAGCACTTTGCTTTGTCTGTGGCTCAGTGGAAGCAGTGACTTTGGTGTTATCACCTGGGGTTGGAGATTAAATATTTTCATTAAGTCTCGAGTCTTTTCCGCTCCTAAAAGCATTTCTGTAGCACTGTTTACTGAGCACAATCATTTGGCTGTTGATGTTTATATAAAAATAAAGAAAATATCTCTCTTTTCTAGTGCTGTGAACACTCAATGCCTTTTCCTTCCTGCAATGACAACAGGAGAATTGCCTATAATTAAAATAATGCAAAGCAGTGAGAATTCTTGGGAAAAAAAAATTCACTGTCGTGAAGGAGAAATGGTAGGGGATGAAACTGATTATTTGCATGAGCTGTAATGAAATACTTGGGACCAGGCCTGTTGAGAGCACCGTTCCCTTCCCTTCCCTTCCCTTCCCTTCCCTTCCCTGTTCCATAAAATCACAAAATAGTTTGGCTTGGAAGGGACCCTACAGATCCCCCAGGTCAATCCCCTCATCCATATCCACCCCCCCTATTCCCATTTTTTTGGAGATACAGACACAGAACATGAAATCCCTGGGAAAATTCATGCCTGCTTTGGGGTTTTTTTTTTTCCCTTAAAAAGTCCATAGCATTGAGCTCCCTTTAATTAATTTTACAAGATGATAAATTGACAGCATTACAACATCAGAAAGCCCATCCAGCAGAACTTTTATGGAATAATTTGTAAATCTGCTGCTCGTAAAATATTAAAGAAAGGCTGTGGTTAAAAGTTGAGTTTGATGCATATTGACAAGGACTGGCCTTAAAAAGGGAAAACACAGAACGGGAGCCTGGTGGAACCTGGGTTTGTGGACTCTGGGGGCAAAAAGAGGGAGCTGAAGGGGTGCTCTGGGTGGGCAGAAGGGAAGTAGAAATATTCATGGATTTCATGGAATCCTGGACTGGTTTGGGTTGGGAGGGATCTCAAGACCATCCAGTGCCACCCCTGCCATGGAGAGGGACACCTCCCACTGTTCCAGGTGGCTCCAACCTGGCCTTGGACACTCCCAGGGATCCAGGGGCAGCCACAACTCTGGGAATTCCATCCCAGTCCTCCCCACCCTCCCAGCCAGGAATTCCTTCCCAAAATCCCATCTAACCCTGTACTCTCATCAAGCCATTGCCCCTCTACTTTGCTTTTGAGTTGTGCCTTCTTGGGATTCTTCTTACTCCAACAAGTTTTATAATAAATGATATTTTTACTCATTTTTTTTTCCTTATGGAGCCTGCAAACGTCCTGAAATACTTAATTTATATATTTCTTTTAATTATTATTTTTAAATAGCGCTGCTCATAAACTTTTCATTTGGTTCATTTGGGGAAAAATATGGCTGACCTAAATAGCAAAACTACCTTTGATCTTGCAGAGATTGAACTGTTAGCAGAAATTAATGACTGAAAAATGAACACGTGTGGCATTCCTCCAGAGAATAACACACAGCTCTGAATCAAAGAATCCCAGTGCAGAAGAAGCCAACTCCCCACAAAGCTCGTGCTTTTGAACAAAATGATTGGAATTTTAAAGAGGGCTCCACAGGAGGGGAATGACCAGACTGTGCCAGAGTTTTACAAATGAAAATTCTCCATGGTGTGTTTGTTGTGTGTTCCTCACTTTGGGTTGTGGGTGAATTTGAAGTGTGTCAGCCCTTGCTGGCTCCATCTGAGCAACTCTAGAGTGTTGGAAAAATCTGGAATAAGAGGCATTAAATCCGTCTTTGGAGGCTGAGGCAAGAGAGGTGGGGGATCAGGCAGTGCCTGGATTTGGAGCTGCTGTTTGGGTGAGGAAAATGGAAAAATGAAAGCTCCCACAGGAAGGCTGGAATGCATGGCCTCGTTTTCCAGGACTGACGAGCCCTTGGTGTTGAAGGAATTGTGTTTGCTCAGCACATCTGGAATTCTGAGATGCTACAATCCTAAATGCTGGGTTAGAAACTCAAATTTCTGCTCTTTGCATGAAAATTTATGGGTTTTTTCCAGAATCCTGGCATCTTTTCCCCTCTAGAACAAGGGGAAATGGCCTCAAGTTATACCAAGGCAAGTTCAGGTTGGATTTTAGGGAAAATTTCTTCACTGGAAGGGGCTGCCCAGGGCAGAGGTGGAGTCCTAGATCCTGGAGATGTTAATAAATGAATGGATGTGGCCCTTGGTGATGATGGTTTAGTTTAGGTGGGTCAAAGGTTGGACTTGATGCTCTTGGAGATCTTTTCCAACCCTATTGATTCCATGATTTTATAGTATCAGTTCTCCACCTCTAGAAAAGGGCAATACTGGGGAGGGGGGTTCTCTTTTCTTTCTCTTTATTTGCATTTAAATTCCAGGCTCTTCAAGGTCTGTCACTTACTGCCCTGTGCTCAGTCCAGAGCACCCTGGCCTTGGATTTCAGAGAGCTCCTCCTGGAGGTTCTTTAATGTAATTAGCAATGGTCAATCTGACCAAAGTCATAAAATGTGTGTAATACTCTGCCCATGGAAGAGAATTTTAATTAATTAAAATTCATTGAATGTGTCACAGAGCTTGCTCACTGAGGAGCATGCTGGAAACACCAAATATTATTTATTACTTCTCTTGTGAAAATGGGGATAATAGCTTGAGTTTGTGATTCCAATTTACAGGATTTGTCTATGAAAACTCAAACTCCCTGTGAGATAACTTGACCTCAATTTCCACTTATTGACAGCGTGTCTGGCTGCCTCACCCTCCTCAGGCATTGGGGTGTGAAATGGGAGATTCAATTAAAGAACCAAAATTAATGTTTCTTTCTGCACCCTCTTCCTGGCTGATGGCAAAACTGGAAGGATATTTTTTATCAGAACGTGGATTATCCAAAGGAAATTCTGCTTCCAGCTCTATGCTCCTTCCTTTCAGTGGTTTTAGTGGCACATGAAGTTCAACTTTTATTTCTCCTGAATTTCCAGCTGTAGTTTGCCAGCTGGAACTGGGAAAATACTGCTGCAGCAACACCAGCCTGGCACTGCTGGGCTTTGCTTCCTCGTATCCTCCAGGGGAAGGCAATTCCAGCATCACCTGGACCCTGGAATACATTTGATATATCTGAGCACTGGTACTGAGGGCATAAAGCTGGTGTGGGGACTGAAGCCGTTCCAGACTCTTTGAATGTTGCGGTGTGTTTCTATTGTGTTTTCAATTGCAATGCAGTTTCAATGGTCCGTTCTATAACCACCCCCCTATTTTGTATTGTTATAGCATATTTTATCCTTCATGGATTGTTCCTTTCCCCCGTGTTGTTGGCTTTGCCCTGGTTGTCCATCTTACCAAAGACCTGCCCTCTGTTCCTGAGCATTCCCGGTTCCTCCTCCCCTCTGTTGTCAATCCCTCCTCATGCCTGCCCCTTTCTCTAGAAACTTCCCTGTCAATTTTGTATCCCTTGAGGCCCCATTGGTTTATTTGATCTGTTTCCCTCCCCCTGTGCACCCTATTGGTTAGAGGATTGTAAACCCCGCCCATTACTCCTCCCTAGCTTTATCCCAATTGGTTGAAGTTCTTACCCGCCCCTTGAACTTCCCCTGTTTAAAAACCCTCGCACAGCCTGGATTTGTGTCTTTCTGTCCCTGACCCTCCTGGGAATAAACACCTTTGAAGTCACACCGAAGATCTCTCCCTGTTCCTTGTCCCTGTCCTCGATGCATTCCACCTGTGCCCTAGAGCAGTTGTGCCCCACACCTGCACCCCGAATTGTGTGGCATTTTGGGGGTGGTCCCGTCTTGGCGACAGTGCCGGGAGCAGGCCGGGCTGAAGAACTCTGTCACCGCATCACTGGAACAGGGAATTTGGCCCATGGGTTCTGGTTCTGGTGTGGATGAGGAGAGAAGCAGCCTGACCTTTGTGGGGGGCACACCTGTGGAGCTCAGGGACACCTTCCTGAGCCGGGGCCAGCAGTGCCAGGATTTCTGATGCCACAAAAGTCGAGTCAAAGCTCTTGGTGCCCCTGCAGCTGCTCTGGAATCAGCTCCTGCTTTGGCCCTGCCACATTTCCTGATTCAAGCCCCGTGTCAGCCCTGTGCAGTCAGACAGCACAGGCCGGGTGTCAGGTAATTAAACGGTGATGAAATCAATAACAGAGGAGTGGGGGTTTGTAGGGGGAGAGCTGGGCAGGTCTCCACTCGTGTGGCTGTGCAGGAGGCGAAAACAGATCTCTGAAACTCATGATTTCTGTTCTTTGTGGCTGTGGTTTCCTGGAAATGTACTTGGGAGCACTGGGAACACATCCTTCTGGAGCAGGTGGGTTTTGGGGAGCAGGCTGCAGCCAAAGGTGCTGTAGTTAAGCCTGCCCTAATGGAAATGTGCCTGCCTGCAGGTTTAAGCAGCCTGCAGAGGTGCCATTATATCCAGCATGACAGGCCAAAAATACCTTAACAATATGCTTCCTTTCTCAAAAAAAAGCTTCCTTTCTCAAAAAAAGGCAGCGTTTCTTATGGAACATTTCAGTCTAGTGCCTCTGCCATTGTCATGTGACAATGCCTGCTTTGTCCCACGCTGTCCTGTCTGCTGGAAATGTGCTGGGAGCAGGGTGGGCACTGCAAACTGAGAGCTCCTTTGTGCTGCAGGTACCTGCAGACATCCATTTGCCTGCTTGGCACTGCACGGGAACGGCTCTGCACAGCTCTGGGGCTGGGAGAGACACCACGAATTGCTCTGCATCTGTTCTTGCTGCTAATCCTATTACCAGCAACAGGATTAGTTGATAAACAAAGAGCTCTGCTCGTCTGCTCCCTGTGCCCTGCTCTGAAAATCAAACGGGGTTTGTTTTACTCAGCACCTCATCCAGCTCTTCCAACTGCTGGAATGCTCTGCACTGATACACAGATTTGTATGATTTCTGGGGGGAAAAATGGGTACAAATGTAGCAATCATCCTATCTTTGTTTTGAGAGTTATGTATTATTAATAAATATATTTCAAAATGTAATTATTCCAATAGACTTGTGGGCTGGGAAGAGGCAATAACTTGGGGTGTTATTAAGGAGGGGACTGTCCCATGTGCCCCTGCCTCGCTCTGGTGGAAGGAGCCAGATTTCCTCATCAAGTTACTCACCTGGAAAGGGTTTTAGTGATGCTCAGCTACTGCTGGAGGCTGGGAGGTGCCTGAGGTTCTCTCGCTGCTCTGTAATCCCTGGGACTCACTGCTAAATCCCATTTGCACCCAGTAATTGGATGGAAACACCAAAACTTTTTCAGCTTTTCCTTATCCTCTCGCCTCGCTGCAGGACCGTGCTGGGAGGTGATGGGGAAGGGAGCAGGGAGAACATATGTGAGCTCTCCCCGAAGGAGCTGAAGGGCAGCAGAGCCTCCTTCTTTGCTTTTGTAATTATTTCTGCAAAGCCGTGCTGGCAGCTCCTCCCTGTAGAACCTCAGCATATGCCAGCAAAACTTTCTGTGCTGGCAGCGCTCCGCGAGCTGCTCAAATGATGTGAGCTAAGTTGACAAAAGCAGTATTTTGTCAGTGCTGCTACATCTCCTGGATTCAATATTTCAGGACCAGACAGCGCCATTCTTCCCTCCCTCACCTCCTTCCTTGCTGCTCTTCCTCTCTTTCCCTCGTGTCTTTACTCATCACTTTCTCCACTCAACAGAGGAAACAAAACCAAGCCCAAATCTGTGTCCATGCACAGAGGCTGGCAGAGTCCCCCAAATCACTACAGAGCCTGAATTTCAACTGCGTGGAAATATTGTATTTTTTATATATATATGTGTGTTTTATAAATATATATATATAAATATAAATATGTCTAATATGTCGTATTATATATAGATCACATCTATAATATAGAATATAATAGATATACTGTATAATACATAAATTATAAAATATAATATAAATAATATTATATGTATTATATATTATATATAATATTTAGAATTTCTGCAGCTTGCCTGCCCCACACCTGTCCCAGGTGTTTCCCAGCTGGAGATCTTTGCTTTCCAGGACAGACTCATCTGACCCAGAGCCAGCAGACGATGTCACTTGACCCGTGTGGAGTGTCCCAACGTGGCCAGCCCAGTCTGGGGAGGGGACGTGAGGAGCAGATGGATTTGTGGCAGGAGCTGGGTGGCAGATGGTGCCTGCAGACAGCTCCTGTGGCCTCAGTGGCTGTGGCTTTCCCCTTTTAGCAGCGCTGATGAGGCTCTGAATGTGTCTTTGAGCATTGTAGAGATGTGCTGGTAAGGGGCTGCCTCAGCAGCAGCAGCAGCAGGACAAGCTCTGATGTTTAGTCTGAGGGTTTGAGTTCATCTTTACTCCTGGTAAAGTAGAAACCTTTCCAGACCACGTGATCAAATCTGTAAATTCTTGAATCACCCTGTTTTTGACATCTTCATCTTCAGTGCATGAGATTTATTTCATCTGATATTAATTGTCACATTAATTCATCTGATATTTTTTGTCTGGGTTCAGAATAAACCCAGAGCCTTCTGGCCATGCCTGTACAATTGGAAAGAAATTTCTACATTTTTCTAAATTGGAAAAATATGTCTGGCCATATCTGGCCATGCCTGTACAATTGGAAACAAATTTCTATTTTTTTTATTAGTTCCATCATTTTTTGAAAAGGTTTTTGGGACAGGCTTAACCAAAACCCAAAGCATTCTTAGCCTTAAGCCTCTCAGCAGGCTTAGAGGGCCCAGCTTGCAGCTGACTTAGAGAATTTCTCTTCCTCCAGAGAGCACCCACAGGAGGGCTGACAGAGGCTGGGATGATCAGGTTGATTTGCTCCCTTCAGTGCACCCACCTCAGCAATTCCCAGCTTTTCCCTACACCTGGAGCTGCAAATCTGTTATCTGAAATCTTCTCTCTCCCGTGATTTATGCTCGCCTGACTTAGCATTTGTCGACCCGCCCGGTGACATCCTCAATCCTGGACTAAACCCTGCCTTTGCCAAATCGTTCTTTACTGGGCTGCTCTCAATCTCCCTTTCTACATCTCCTGAATTTTTCATGGCCTAGTAAAGAAGGATTGTCTTCTGGAGTCAAAGGAGAAAGATGAATTAAAAATGAGGAGTGAGTGAAGTTGGGTTATAATAGGTCAAGTTGCTGCTTTGGGGGTTTTATTTGTGTAGAAATGTGAAATACAGCAAAGAAATTTCGCTGAGACAGCCTGGAGGAACCTGAATGTAAAGATCTCTAAACCCAAGTGTAGCACAGAGATGAGGAGATCCCTCCCTGTGTGAAACATCAGGGGTAAAATGTGTTTTTAAGTGAAAATCAGGGCAGAATGTGGCGCAGGATGAAATTTTCATTCCCAAACTAAACAAAAAGAGGTTAAATATTTATATTTTACTTCTTGGCACCTCTCAGTTACTGTCAATATGTGGCACCATCCAGAGTGTGACACCCTGTGCCACAGGGATGCTCCTCCTGTTGCAAGATTTTAATTTTTTTTTCCTAATGTCAAAACATTCTTAGTTTGAGAAATCCCAATAGATGAAGGCATTGGAAGTTCCATATGTTTGTGGAACGTGCTGTGAAATGTAGTGGAAAACTTTGTGTGCTTGATATCCTCTCAAAGAAGATGGGGGTGAGCAAGGAGTTAATTTTGAGGCAAAAAAGTATTAAATGCTGCAGTTCCAGTGTTGCTGAAATCTGAATGGTGTTAAATCCAACTGCCTTTGATGTAACACACCAGTGGAATTGGGAATTGAGGCCACTGGAGTTGCATGAAAAATCAGTGGACAAGGCAGAGCTGTAGAGGGAGGGAAGGTGGGGACTCCCAGCCCTGGATTCTGCTGGTTCTGCCTCGTGTCCAGGTGATTTTGGGGCACTCCCATCACTGAATCTCAGGGGCAATCACCTGGAGAGAGGAAGGTCCCTCTGTGATTTGCAGCCTGTCTTGGTTTGAACAGACAGGTGTCTGCTAAGGAAGGCAGGAGACTCCCCTGAAATGGAAAATGTAAACCCCTTTTCTCTGAATTGTTACAAATTTGAAATTAAGGGTCTCTCAGGCAAAGATATGGGAGCAGGAATAACAGTTCTTTATTAGGGAAAAAAGTAAAAATAAAATAAACAATGCAGTAAACCAGCGCTGCCAGAGTCAGAGCAGGAGCTGAGCCCCTGTGGGTCAGGGTGTGGCACAGTCCCATTCCATGGTGGCTGCTCCTCCTGCAGTGCCAGGGGTGGCTCTGGTGGAGCAGGGATCCTGGAGAAAGGGGGAGTTTTCCTCTGGGAATGCAGTGGAGCAGAAAGCTGCTCCTCTGGGAATGCAGTGGAAAGGCTGTTCTGGTGTCCCAATCCTCAGATTGGATCCAGGTAGGAATGCTTGGCTCCTCCCCCTGGGCAGAGCCTCTCCCAATGGGATGATGGGATTTTATCAGCCATGCAGGGACACTCACTGGCCATGGACAGAAGATAATTAATAATTAATGACCCATGGACAGAAGAGATCTCCTGGAGGGAGGATTGGCTGTGGGAGAGATAAAGAAAAAACAGCCCAAGGAACAGAGGATAACTGCCCCAACTCTGACAGATGGAAATAGAACACACACCCTGCCTTGCAATCTGGGACACAGCCTCTGGGAAAGGGTTGAGTTTTGGGTCACCCCTGGAGCACTTTGTGTGGATTTAGGCTCCTCATCTCTCTGAAGTTCAGGCTTGTGACTCCCCTTCCACTGACGCTCCCATTTTTGTATTTGGATGATGGAGATGATGCTGGGCCTGTTTATGAAGAGAGCTGAGATTCACAATTTGGAATGTTTCTATCTCTGAAGGAGACATAATTAATTTCTTTCTGTCATTACATGCAAAATTCTGCAACAGATGGACCAGTATCATTTGGCAAATAATTCACCTGACATTTCCCTCATCAATCATTAAACAATTGGTCCAGTTCTTCATTGTGAAGCCAGATTTAAATCCTGGTTTGTTCCATGTTTCACAGCATGCTGATGGGATAGGGCTGGATCCATGGGAATCAGGGAGGGACTGACCTGGGGGATTTGTGAGCAAAGCACTCCCCTGCTGTCTGTCATCAGAGAATTCCAGATTGGATTAGGTGGGAAGGGACCTTAACACCCTCCTCCATCCTTCCACTGTCCCAAACTGCTCCATCCTGGCCTTGGACACTCCCAGGGATCTAGGGGCAGCCACAGCTGCTCTGGGCATTCCATCCCAGCCCCTCACAGACTCACAAGGAGGAATTCCTTCCCAGTATCCCAGCTAACCCTGACCTATTGTACTTTGAAGCCATTCCCTGTGTCCTGTCCCTCCAGACCCTTGTCCAAGGTCTCTCTCCATCTTTCCTGTCTCCTTGGAGACAGGTTTGTCTCTCTGACAGTTTGGTTACCTGGAACCTTTTCTTCCCCAGGCTGAACTGATGCATTTTGGGCTACCTAAAAACAGAGGCCAGACAAAATTAAGGGAATAAAAAGCATTTCTATTTATTGAAGAGCCTTCAGGTACATTTAGGGCAGACAAAGCCCACAGAGGGGCTGCACCCAAAAATGGATGGTGGGTCACGGGTTTCACACTTTTGTAAGTTTGGTCCATTTGCATATTGGGGTTAATCTCCCAATTACAGCTTCAGCTAATGAAGTCATTGACCCCAAGTTTGCTGCCCCCAACTCACTTTTGTTTCCATCTCTGGGCCTGAGGCAGTGAGGTGTCCTTGATTGCCAGGCCTGGAGAGGAATTGTTGTGTCTGCCCAAAATGGGGAAGCAGCAGCTCACACTGGGTGTGGAGTTCAGAGTTAGACACTAAAGAACTGCAGGGTTACAAACAGATGGAAAATATAAAAGCTGAAATCCTGAGGCATCAGAACAATCCCAATTCCCCCAACTTTTCCTCCCAGCAGAGCTGCTCCATCCCTTTGACCATCCTGGTGCCTCCTCTGGACCCTCCAGCAGCTCCAGCTCCTCCCTGTCCTGGGCAGCTCTGCAGGTGGGGTCTCACCTGAGCAGGGCACAGGGGCACAATCCCCTCCCTGACTTTGTGGAGAGGTTTCCTGATGTTCCATCATTTTCTGGAGATCCAGACTCCCTGCTGTCAGTAAAGGCCTGCCCCAGGAGGGTGAGTTGGTTCTGTGTGGCTGCAGGACAGAGGTTTGTCACAGCTGACCTGGGTGAATCCTGCTGCCTCATTAAACAGCAGCAGCCAATAAATCCTTTTTTTAATGGTCTCTTGAATTTTTAAATCTTGGAGTTGCTAATGCCCAGGCTGGGGATGTATGGAAATGGATATTTCAAAACTGGGCCCTAACTTGAAGCAGGGTGATTTGGATAAATGATTTCACTTTTCTTCCACCTTTTAATTAAAAGCACTGTGGCATGGGCTATGTGCTCCAACACCTTCTTTTAATAAATGGCTTTAGGTGCCATTAACTTCCAGGGGATTACTCCAGGTTAACTCTCTCCTTTCTGGGATTTCCTCAGCTCTTTGCCATGTGAACACAGCAGCTTTTTTTGCCTTTTCCCCCCTCTCTGTCTTGCATCAGTATGCGCTGCAAACTCGGGGGCTTCTCCATCCTAAGCGGAGATAATGAGCCCAATATTAATTCCACTCCAGCTGCTGCAGGCATGTAAATGAAGCTTTCATGTGTCCAGCCAAGCAGCTCGGAGCCTCACCCGGGCAGCAGGAGCAGGCAGGGAGGTGAGGGGGAAGGAGAGGCGAGGCTGCAGCCAGCAGGAATCCCAATGTCCAGAATTACAATTTCCTACCTGGATCAATGCCGCTGTTATCTGCAGAATTCGTTATTGTGGGGCCACTTCTCCTCTTTCCCCACCCGCTGGGATTGGCCATCATTGACCTTTTAACACCAAGCTGGACCCGTGAAGTCCCTCCCCAGTTTTTTACCGTGTTGGCTTCAGCCTCCTGAAGCTGTGTCCACATCGTGCACGGGCTAATTAGTTCTGTGTCTCAGCAAACCTAATTAATCCAGACCCACTCCTGAGCTGGTGTGACCCTGTGAGTCCTGGCAGGAACTGGTTCATGGCTGATGTGACCCGAGTGTCTCTTGCTGGTGTTTTTACAGCCATGCCCTCAGAAATCTCCTGCTCTGTGTGGGATGGGAGGGAAATATTGACTTTGTGTATAGCCTCTTTAATCCATTTCTGTTTTACCAACATGCAGAGGCTTCACAGAGCTCCAGAAAGGAAAGAATTGGTTTTTAGTTCAGGTTTTGTCTGTAATAGCAGGAACATGGATAACTCTGCTCTGCTGTGGGAAGCAAACCCCATTCCCCACATCCCTGCCATTCCCACTGCTCCAACACCCAGTGCCACCCTCGAGGCCTTTCCTGCTGAGAATAATATTGGATCATTCTCATTCCATGGGAGAATTTAATCCCAAATGATGAGCTGGACAAAAACCTGCTAGGATGGGATGTCCTGTAATCTACCTTTCCTTGGAGAGCCTCTTCTTGTATAGAGTGGAGGAGTTCTGCAGATAAATGAGAAAATATTTTCATTTATCAAGTTAGAATTAAAAATAGGTGCTGCCTGATGAGTTTTACAACAGTCTGACCAGTTTTTTATATGTTAAAATTCCCTTTTCGCATTTTATGCACACCATCAAAAGGGCCTCAGTCAAGATAACCCCTCACAACTTGCCCAGGTCTTATGAAGCAGAAACCAGGATTTTAAAGTATGACTGCAAATGAGTAATTCGCCTCTTGAGTATAAATACAGTCAATTTCTAAAGGACATTTGCTTGTGTTAAAATCACCCCTTCTCCTCAGCTAAAAAATAGATTTTTTTGGCACTAAAGAAGTAATTGCCAGAGTTGTTTGTGTCACAATAATTTATTAATCTGGAAAGATGAAGACACTGCCCAGAGGTTGTGGCTGACCTGGTAATGAGACCAAACATCCCCATCAATAATTAACCCAAGACACATGACTGGGGAACTTTTATCAGCTCCCCTTCCTCGGGCATCTCCAGGTCCTTCATTATCTGCACCATTTGTGTGATGGGAGATTCCCAAAGGCAGAGCTGCTCCTGAACCCTCCATGGGAACATCTGGGGCTGATTCCCAAAGGCAGAGCTACTCCTGAATCATCCATGGGAACATCTGGGGCTGATTCCCAACACTCTGCTCCTGAACCCTCCATGGGAACATCTGGGGCTGATTCCCAAGGGCAGAGCTGCTCCTGAACCCTCCAAGGGAACGTCTGGGGCTGATTCGCAACACTCTGCACCTGAACCCTCCATGGGAACATCTGGGGCTGATTCCCAAAGGCAGAGCTGCTCCTTAACCCTCCGTGGAATGTTTGGGGCCGATTCCCAATGCTCTTCACCTGAACCCTCCATGGGAACATCTGGGGCTGATTCCCAGCACTCTGCACCTGAACCCTCCATGAGAACATCTGGGGCTGATTCCCAAACCTCTGCACCTGAACCATCCATGGGACCATCTGGGGCTGATTCCCAAAGGCAGAGCTGCTCCTGACCCCTCCAAGGGAACGTCTGGGGCTGATTCCCAAAGGCAGAGCTGCTCCTGACCCCTCCAAGGGAACGTCTGGGGCTGATTCCCAACACTCTGCACCTGAATCTTCCATGGAATGTCTGGGGTTGGAGCATCCAGTGCCTGATCCAGGCAGGGACAGGGGCCCAGGGCAGTGTCCTCCTGACTCCTGAATATTTCAGAAAATGAAGTCTCCACAGCCTCCTTGGTTGAGCTCCCTCATAATGAATAGCTTTTGTTTCAGTTTAAAAACCATTTACAGGTTTCAGTGTGTGCCCATCACCTCCCGCCCTGGCTCTGGGCAGCTCAGGGGGTCTGTCTTGGACATCTCTGCTCCTTCCTGGCAGTTGCTCAGATGAGATTCCCCTGATCCTTCTCTTCCCGAGGCTAAATCATCCCACCTCTCCTTGCCTGATGTGCTCCTGATTTGATCTCGTTCTCCATCCACATTTCTGGTTTCAAGCAGAGAGGAAAAACTAAAATTAACCTGGTCTGTAGCTAAAACTTGAACAAGGATGGAGTTGGTTTTCCCTCCCCAGCCCTCCCTGGGAATGCAGAGGTCAAAAAAGATCTGTGAAACCCTCAGCACAGGATAGGGATTGGGACTTGTGTATGCTGGCAATGGGGGAAGTTTGGGATGGGTGGAAAAGGGAATGATTTGCGTTTTCAGAGCCCTTCTGAAGTTGTTGTGTGACCCCTTGGAGTCAGTGTCTCCTGTTAGCAAAGATGATGATCACTGTGTTTACCTGAAAGGCATAATTAATCTGAAGTTAATTGAGTAATTCTGTATTTAATCTGTTATAACAGAGAATTCAATTGACTTCCTGAACCAATCAATTTCACTCTCTTTCTCAGATTGTTTTGGGTCTTTGCTGGTGCTTTTTAAGCGTTGTCCAAACCTAGTTTGACATCACCTGCAGCAGATCCAGCAGCTCCCTGCATTCCCCCTGGGAGAGGAGAGATGCACAATCCCTAAGGGATTTATCAGTCTATCCCACACCACCACCAGGATTAAAAAAACCACATTGGAAAAGCCCAGCAAATACCTTTTCACCTCCATTAAACGCTCCCAGTACCTAAACAATTGCAATTGATTTTGTCTGCTCTGGCAAACAGGAATTATCCCATAATCATCCCAGCTCCCAGCCCAGCCTGCCTTGGGTATCCAAGTGGGAAAACACTTTGGCATGCAAACAAGAGAAGGAAAGGTGAGGATCTCCCTGCTCGGCAGGAAGCGTAGCCATTCCGATTAATTGTTGCCCTCAGGACTTATTTAGCACCCTGCAAGCTTAAAATTAAATAAATTCCTTTGATTTTTTGCTTTTGCTTGTGGTTTCTGCTAACTGGGTGCTTCAGGGGTCAGCAGTGCCAGGCCCTCAGGCTGTGGCATTGTTTGATTTTATGCAGAACGGGCACACGCAGCAGAATCCTGAAGGGACGGTGATTTTTGGCTCCAATCCATTTCTGTAGGAGCCAGGCTGGGTGGCTGAGTGCAGGCTGAGTCCTGGGCATGCAGTTATACAGCCAATTATCCCATTTGGGAGAGCAGGGATTTCCTCCATGGAGAGGACAGGGATGGGCATCACTGGGACTCCCTTTTCTGGATAAGGTGGTTTATTTTTAGATGGCTTTATCACCATTTTCCTGTTTTCTTGTATTTTTATATGGCTTGGTTTCCTTTATTTAGTGATTTAACAGCTACTTTGTGTAATTTCCTTTTCTTTACTCTTTTGTCTGACAGTGTCTCTCTCTGCAGACCCTTTTTATATTTAATTCTGGAAGAGTCCTATGAAATATAACAGCCTGGAACTGCATTGTCCAATCTATTTATCCTGCCAGAAACACAAGGCTCCTTCCTGGAAGGGGGATGAACGCCCACTTGTCATGGAGAGGGAACAGGATTAGGATCTGTAGTGAAAATCTCGACCCTGGGGTGTTTCACGGGTCCCGAGCTGAAAAGGAGCTGCCCCGAGTGCCTCCCCCATCCAACACATGTTCCATTGTTATTTTCAAGTGCAGTCCTTCTCCTACAAGAGGCTCCTTGGGTGAGGAAGCAAATTGATTTGGCGAGGAGCTGAGTGCCCTTGATGTCGATGGGTGTGAAGGATGCTCAGCCTCTGGGAAGGGAGCTCAGGACAAGGCTTTAACCTGGCTGGGAAGAGCTGGGATAATGAGGAGAGGCAGGGCAGGATTTCCTGGGGGTGCTCTCCGTGTTTCCTTCACGTGTCAGGTCTCCTGTGTGAACCTTCTCGGCTTTTTCCATGTGGAGTTGATGGTCAGTCCAGGGGCTTGCAGGAGGGCTCTGCCCTCTTGGCCATCTGGGAATGGAGGGAAATTGGAAACTGGAAACTGGAAGATTGCTGTGAGCAGCAGCATAAGGGGTACGGTGACAAGGGGGGAAATTAAAGAATTTCTGGGTTCCTGAACAAATGGAAACCACAGGAAAGATTCCTGTGTATGGTATTCCAGGCTGTGCAGAGAAAATTGTTCTATCACACAGGTCTGTTTTCTATTTCATCAGAAAATGTAAAATAAAATAAAAAAAAAGAAAGAGGGGGTGGAATTTGTGCTGCAGAGTGAAAGCTCCCTTGGTTCAGCTCAAGTTTTCTGCCTTGGAATTGATGAAATTTTCCATTAGAGCATCACAGGATTTTTAAGGCAGCAAAACCATGTCCACCTTTTGGTAGGAATGTGGGAATTTTGAGGCTCAGTCAATGGCAGAAGGAGAGTTCATGACTGTGCTGCTTCAGCTCTTGTAGGATCCAAGGATCTGGGAAAAGACATCCCTGGAAATGGGTGCAGCTCCTGTGGACACTGCTCTGCTCACTCCCAGATCTGGCAGAGTTTCAAATGGACCCATCCTGGAGAATTATCAATACAAGATGGAATAAATAACTGCACACTTCACCTTTTACATTTATTGGGAATAATAAATACAAATTCCTGCTCCAGTGCTCCTGGCTGTGATGCAGATGGGGTTAACTGAGAGATGGGAAAAGTATTTTCAACATCACTTATGATAATTAAGTTCTGAATCTTGTTTGAGGGAGTTGTGTGTGTTGCTGTCCAATCCAGAATAAAAATAGTGATTAATGATGATATTTTTCATATGCAAATGAATATCTGATCTATAGGTAGCGACAAATTGTCATAACAGAACAAACCAAGCAAGGGTTTTTATTCAGAAGTGAATATTTATGCAGTGTGGGTGCAGATGCAGTCTGGATGCAGATATAGGGGAGGACAGGTTGGTTTCTATGGATTGTTTTGTGGATTATTATTTATTTTTTGGAATGGAGTTGAACTCTTCGCCCATCCCGTGTCTTTTTCCTGCTCCTTCAGAGGGCTGGATCCTGGGGCTGGCCAGGGGTAACTCCATCTGGGATGGATTGCAGGGGCAAGCAGTGAGCCAGGAATGAGGAATTAGGATGAGGAAGGGCTGGAATCTGACCTTGAGATTTGTGCGATTTTCATTTTTGGTACAGAGTGGGATCATCAGTGGCACACGGATACCCCCAGAGCTCCAGGCTGTGGAGTGCTGAGCAGGGAGTTCCTGGGCCACAGTGGGAAATATTTTAAATATTTAAAAATTAAATAACACGATGGTTGGCTCATGACTGACTTTATAAAGCGCTGCCACCATTTTGGCAGCTGAAGTGGGATTTGGGCAGGGAGTTGTTCCCCAAATAATGGATGGGGGTGTTTAGCACAGGGAGGGATGGAAATGGCACAGAATTCCAAGCTTTAGGAGCTGTTAAAGCTGTTCAGAACAGTCCAGTGCTGCCCTCAGAGCAACCCAAGCATGCCAGAGCCAGAAATGGTCCCTGTGGGATCCTGGACCTGCCCTGAGCATTCAGTTCCTTGCAGCTTCTGGCTGAAGAGGCTCCCAGAACCAGCTCAGGGAGCTCCTGCTGGCCCTGCCCTTGTTCCACATCCCTCTGGCACCTTCCTGGCAAACTGGGAATTGACCCACCCTTGGCAAACTGGGAATTAATCCAGCCCTGGTGAACTGGGAATGGACCCAGCCCTGGTGAACTGGGAATTGATCCAGCCCTGGTGAACTGGGAATTGATCCAGCCCTGGTGAACTGGGAATGGACCCAACCCTGGTGACCTGGGAATGGACCCAGCCCTGGTGAACTGGGAGTGGACCCAGCCCTGGTGACTTGGGAAAGGACCCAGCCCTGGTGAACTGGGAATGGACCCAGCCCTGGTGACCTGGGAATGGACCCAGCCCTGGTGACCTGGCCAGTCCCACGTGGAGGTGACACTTGTGGAGGTGTCACCGCCCGGGTCCCTCCCTGGCTCCCATCTGGACCCTGCAGGTTCCCAGCTCCTGCTGCGAGAGCCACGGGAGAGGAGCTCAGGAGGAAAAAGGTGTCACTTCTGCCTTGTTTATCAAAGTCAGTGTTTTTCTGACTAAAAAGCACTTAGATTTAAAAAGAAAAAATTACAGGATACAAGGCAGGGAATTAACCTTATCCCAGCCACAGAAGGACACGGAGTGTTTACATTTGGAGTTGCTGCCTGCAGTCAAATAAAACACCTTCTGTGGGGATGATCGGTGTGATCACAGCCCCTGCCCTCGACCCTGTACCAAGATCTCACTTTTAACCTGCAAACCTTCCTTTTCCTGCCTCTCCTCCCCTGGGAATACAGGGGGGGGGAAAAAAAAAAAAACCAGTTTAGAATTTGCCCAAGCCAAACACACAGGTCAGGTGGATTACAGCAAGCTCAGGTTGACAAATCCCAAGGGGAGCAGATGTTTTGTTCGGCGTCTCTGCCAGAAAATCCCACACCATAAACATTCCATAATCCAGGGGAGGCGGAGGGGTCCGGCAGGGGAGGACGGTGGGCAAGGCAATGTTGTGTCTTTAATTTTCTTTTCCGAGGAGGGAAGCAAAGTCTGCAGAGCCATGACAGCCTCACTTGTTCAGCCTTTAATGCGCGTTGGGTTTTCTCCAGTGGAGGGCACTCGGTGTTCCACAAACTCCAGCCTCGGCACCAGCCAGCTCCGGAGCATCATCGCTCTCTGGAAAGCCTCGGAATTAGACGAGAGCTGCCTCTCAGCACAGCTACAAAACACTTTAAACCCGACCAGCTAAATGGATAAACCGAGCCTGCGGGGCTGCTAAACCGGGCTCTGGCACAGCACCGCAGGCCCTGTCCGCTCCGGGAGCCGGGCGAGGATGGATCGCTGTGCCCGGCAATGGCAAGAGGCAGCAGAATGAGGGATGCGAGGCGCCGGCACAGCTTTGGTCCTTCCTCCCAAAGAAGTTGGTTCATCTCCATCGCCTGCTCCGGCTTTTCTCTCCGATTGCCACTTAAATCCGCCGGTTCTCTGATGACTTCCACAATGGCTCTCAGAGCTTAGAGTCCCTCCCTACCCCCCCACACTCCCCCCATCCTTCGTCCTGTCTTCCCCACCCCCAACCCCTTCCCTTATCCTTTCCCTTCCTCATCCCCAAAATTCTCGCTGGTCCTCTCCGGGGAACTTTGTGGGGTTCCTGGCGGGCACGCTGGATGGCGGCGGGGCGAGCGGCAGCCGCGCTGTGACATGAAGATGCTGATGGTTTAAAGCAAAGGAACCGGTTTTGGAAAAGAGAGAGAGGCGAGGGGAAAGCCAAAAAAAAAAAAATAAAAGGGGGGGAAGAGAGAGGAGAAAACAGCTGGAGGAAGGCGAAGGAGGACGTTATTGATGACAAAAGGATGGGTGAGTGAACTTTTGTGGTTTGTTTGCTGGCACAGCTGCAGCTGTGGGGCGGATTTTGCAGCTGGATTATTCGCCGGTGGCGCGGGGGGGGCAGCGGGAGGCAGCAGCCAGCAGCGCATTCCGCTGCCAGGTGACTCACGGTTCTTGCCGTTGCATTTTTAGCCCTTGTCCCCCCCTCCAGGCACACACACACACACACCTTTCCTCCCGCAGTGGATTCCTGCCCCGAGCCAGGGGCTGGCCGGAGCAAAGCCCCTGTGCCGCCCACCCCCGCACCTGCAGGGGCACCGGGAGCTGCGGCTGTGCCCGACCCCCCAAATTCCTGCCGGCTTCGCCTCCCGATCCCCCCCGGCAGCGTTCGGGCTGGCGTTAACACTTTGCAGGATGTGGGAAGCAAAGGGGAGGGAGAGAGGGGGGAGTTGTTTCTTGCATAGGTGGTTTTGAAGAGGCTGAAAAGATGCCCCTGGTACCTCTGCTACATTCCCAGCAGTCATTTGCCAGTCGGGGTTTTTTCGGAGTGTGACAGGTTTATTCCCCTCCTTCCTTTCCCCCCCTCCCCAGCCCCCGAGTCTGTAACAGCCAGAACATATTTCTAGCTGGCTGCTGCTGGCAAAGAGAACGGAGAAAAAAAAAAATGAGGATTTAAATTACAAATCTACCCATTAAAGTGGAAGGCAGGGGCATTCTAGATTAGGCATTATTTTTGCAGATTGCCCCTTTAAAATTGGATTAAAGACCTGCAGCACCGGGTTGGTTTTGTGTGTGTGTGGCAAATAATAAAGTGATTATTTATCAAGGAGATATGAGCCCTTGAAATATTTCCTGTTGGAAGAATGCATTTTCATTCCCAGCGAGACGGCAACTCTGGACAGAGGCAGCAGCCCTAAAATTATTCCAGGCGTGCAGATGGGTGTTGGGGGTTCTGACACCCCCTCCACGCCCTCTCATAATTATTCAGGATCCTATATATTCAATTATTACATATGTCCTCACATCCAGCGCTGCTGCTGCATGACAAACATGACATCTTAAAGGCAAACCCTTAAAATCAATCATGAGAGGGGAATTGAAAGAGAAATATCCCCCTTTAAACTTTCTGGGTTCGCTGCTATCTGGAAGTGTTGGGGTGGGTATTTTCATCGTCTCCTGGATTAATTCAAATGAATAACTGTGTAGGTATTCACAGTATGAACTAAATGAGCATGGGTTAAGGCAGTGGTTCATTTGAAAGGAACACGTCTCCTGCCTTTACCTGGCATTGGGGTCCCGTGCCAGCATTCCTGGTGCACGTCTCTGTATGGATGAACTTTGTTTCTCTGCATCTATTTCTGTATTTTAGGTACATAAAACCCATGAGTTTTACTTAAACCTACTCTTAAACCCGAATCAACCAGTGCAAAAAGTATAACCTTTACTCAGTGCCTCATTTTACAATAAATACAGGTTATAAAGATGGATCAAACTTCAGGAGAAGTAGATTTCACTCTTTCTGGGGTAATTTTGGGGGGATTAGACTTGCAGTTGCTTTCCTTGAGGAGCACGTTGAGCAGCACGTAGGAGCAGAAGCTCTGGCTCATTTCCTCTCCAGCACTATGGAGCATCCAGCACAGTGACTTGACAAATATGTTTATTGTTCAAACCTCAGCACGGAGCTCTAAGGACACCCCAGCTCCTCAGAGAGCCGGGGGACAGGAGCACAGCCAGGAGGGAACAGGCTCCTGCTGCTCCTGGGGGACCCTGAGCCCCACCAGGGGAGTCTGGTGGTGGTGGGGGCAGGAGACATGGCCAGGCAGGCACTCCAAGGATGGCAATTTGCACCACAAAGAGCCGAGGCAGGAGGCAAACAGGTTGTCTCCCAAATCCCCACTCGGCTCAGGCTGCCCCCGAGCCCCCAGTGATGTGGCAATCTGGTAATTTGTCCTCAAGGCTTTCCAACAGCCCTTTTTCCTTTCGGATGTTGCAGGTTTCCATGTAATCAAGCGGCGGGGAGGCTCCAGGGTGCTGCTGGGGCTGCTTCCCCTGGCGCTGCTGGCGGGGCTGGCGGGTGCGCAGCGAGCCTGCCCCAAGAACTGCCGCTGCGACGGCAAGATCGTGTACTGCGAGTCGCACGCCTTCCGAGACATCCCCCACAACATCTCCGGCGGCTCCCAGGGCTTGTCCCTGCGCTACAACAGCATCCAGAAGCTGAAATCCCACCAGTTCGCGGGCCTCAATCAGCTCATATGGCTCTACCTTGACCACAACTACATCAGCTCTGTGGATGAGGATGCCTTCCAGGGGATCCGCCGGCTGAAGGAGTTGATCCTGAGCTCCAACAAGATCACCCACCTGCACAACAAGACCTTCCACCCCGTGCCCAACCTCCGCAACCTGGACCTGTCCTACAACAAGCTGCAGGTGCTGCAGGCGGAGCAGTTCAAGGGCCTCCGCAAGCTCCTGATCCTGCACCTGAGGTCCAACTCGCTGAAAACCGTGCCCATCCGCGTTTTCCAGGACTGCCGCAACCTCGACTTCCTGGATTTGGGCTACAACCGCCTGCGGAGCTTGTCCCGCAACGCCTTCGCCGGCCTTTTGAAGTTGACGGAGCTCCACTTGGAGCACAACCAGTTTTCTAAGATCAATTTTGCCCACTTCCCGCGGCTCTTCAACCTCCGCTCCATTTACTTGCAGTGGAATAGGATCCGCTCCATCAGCCAGGGGTTGACGTGGACCTGGAGTTCCTTGCACAACTTGGATTTATCGGGCAATGACATCGCAGGGGTAGAGCCCGGCACCTTCCAGTGCCTGCCCAACCTGCAAAAGCTGAACCTGGATTCCAACAAACTCACCAACATCTCTCAGGAGACCATCAACACGTGGATCTCGCTCATCTCCATCACTCTGTCCGGGAATATGTGGGAATGTACTCGAAGCATTTGCCCCCTGTTTAATTGGCTTAAGAATTTCAAGGGAAATAAGGAGAGCACCATGATCTGTGCAGGCCCCAAACACATCCAGGGCGAGAAGGTGAGCGACGCTGTGGAAACCTACAATATCTGTGCCGAAATCCAGGTGGTGGCTACTGAAAGGTCCTACCAGGCTCCCAAAACCCCTCAGAGACCCGTGTTCATCCCCAGACCCACCGTCTCCAAACTGGAAAGCCACCAGCCGACATCTGCAATGCCAAGCCCTTCCGCCGACATCCCGACGCCCGCGGTGGAGCCGGAATACGAGCACGTGTCCTTCCACAAGATCATCGCGGGGAGCGTGGCCCTCTTCCTCTCCGTGGCCATGATCCTGCTGGTCATCTACGTGTCCTGGAAGCGTTATCCCGCCAGCATGAAGCAGCTCCAGCAGCACACGCTCATGAAGAGGCGCAGGAAAAAGGCCCGGGAGTCAGAGAGGCAAATGAACTCCCCTTTGCAGGAATATTACGTGGACTACAAGCCAACAAACTCTGAGACCATGGATGTATCCGTTAATGGATCTGGGCCCTGCACCTACACCATCTCTGGCTCCAGGGAATGCGAGGTATGAACCATGATCCTCCTAAAACCATTTCAGCTGCTGGGAAGGAGAGGTAAATGTTTGAAGCTCTTGAGGTATCTCTAAATATTAGAAAGATTAATGAGATTTTGGTTTTGGGGCTTTTTTCCTGCTTTGGGGCTTGCTCTGTAGAAGGTTCTCTCACGTCAGATGACAACAGGCAGGGAAGGGATGGTGATTATTTTGAATAATTAAGACTTATTAAAAAAGCGATTAAGTTGGAGTCAACAACTGTGATAAAGGCATCTGGAGTGTTGTTCTCCTCCTGTTTGCACCCAGTTTGATGAGCTGTGGCTACAAGCGAATCCTATTTTCAATGGATTGGTAGATACAGAGGAGCTTAAGAGCCTTTTCTGGTTTAAAACTAAATATGGAAACCTCTTTTCTCCAGACCCCACATCAAATCTTGAGGGGTTTATGGCCTATTTAATGATAATGCCAAAGATTTCCTGCATTTCTGATCTGGTTCAGGAGCAAACCAGGGGACAACAGGACTGCAGCAGGATCTTGGAGTTGTTTTCCTGGAGCAGCAGGAACACAGAGGCTCCTCTGGACGCGAGCCTTTGTCAAACAGCACATTTGCAAATATCTGGGTTGGGACAAGGGGATTCTTGGAGGGTTTAATTTCATTGCAGTGATCAGTGGAGGCTTAGACAGCCCTGCTGGATCTGATTTGCACAATCTTCAGGCCGTGTCGGGATTTGACTCAGCAACACGGAAAAATCAGGAAAAGCTCTCAGCACTTCTCTTCTGCTGTCCAGCTTTGCAAGGAAATTCCAAATTGCTTTGTTGCTCTCCTGCCAATTACTCCACTGCTGTGGATGCAGGGAATGGGTTTGCTTGGAATGCTGCTGCTTATTTAGAGCTGGCAAAGGAGGATATTTGCACAATTCCATTGCAGTCCTGGTCACTTAATCCTGCTTGTGATATGGACTTGGCTTCCTTGGTTGTGGATGTTCCACCTGAGAGTGTTTCATGTGCCTGTTGGAGTTTATTCCCAGCCCCTTGTGCAGGTTGGGATTGGCTGTGGGAATTGTGAGCCCTGGCTTTGGCACCCAGGTGCTGGGGGAGGTGTGGTGAAGGTGAGCAGAGCGGGACCTGCAGTTCTGGGATCTGGATTGTTCAAAACCCAATGTTTTCATTCTCTGGCAATGTCTGCGAGAGGTTTCATATTTGGCACCTGAAGTCCTCAAATGGTTTTGGACTGCGGAGTTTAATGGGAAGGAAGAAAAATGCAGTGGTTTAGGGTTGCTTTCTCTGGAGCAGTGTTGTCTTCAGAACAGAAAACCACTTGCCACGTCCCTGTCATTGCTCCAGGAAAATGCGGAGTGAAGGTGTGTGGTTTGGTTTGTTCACTGTTACCAGCACGAGTGGAAAATGAGTGATGTTCAAGATATTTTGAATTTCCCCTGGCTGTCACAAAGAGCATTAATCTGGCCTGGAAGGCTCTGTCCCCTTCACGCTCAGGTTTAACACCACTGAAGTTTCCTTAGCTTGGCTAAAATGTTGTTTCATTTACTCCATGGTGGTAAACAGATGAATGTGCACGTGATAAGTGAGGATCCAGGTAATGACACCTTCATCTCCAAGGCATTTTGGATCACAGAAGATAGGGATGATGTTTGGGAGACTGGAATTTGGATAATTCAGATTACAGCAGGCAATCACAAGGTTCAAGAGTCCTCCCAGGGGCAGTAACAGGGGGTCAGCGTGGTGTAATTCCTCGGGGTGACCGTGGTTGTCACACACAGCATTAAACACCAGGGGACCCCAGCTCACCTGGCTTCCAGGTGCTGTGGCAGCACCAGCACGGTTTATTTGGATTAAATTGAACTGATGACGACTTTGCAGGGCTGGGGGGGAGGTTGTGGTGCCCTGGGTGTAAATCAGACTGTGCAGGACGCCCCAGAGCTGTGTCTGACAGGGACTTTGTGTCCCTGTCCTTATTCTACATCCAGAGCCTCTTCACACACTGTTAGAGACTAATAAAATATAGAGAATAATAAAGACTTCAGGAGGTGGAAAGCAGATCATTGAAGGCACATGTAGCAACCCAAAGCCCCCACTGAAATCCTGTCTTCAGCTTGGATTTGACATTCTGCGTCTCCATAGCTACAAGGTTCCACTTGTAAAAGGAGAGATATTCATTGTACAGCACTTAAAAATGGTTAAAAAAATCCCTTGTAGAGTCTTCAGCAGTGGAAAGGGTTTGTGTTTGGTGAAAAAAAAATAGGAAATGGAACCTCTCTTTATTTCCTAATTTACCCGTACTTGTGGAAAACTATTCTTTTGTGCAGGTGTGATGCAGCTCAGGCCCATCCTCCCCCGGGGCTGTCTGGCTCAATTTCTGTGCTCAGCCTTAGGTTTCTCCCAAAAATAGAAGGCCTCAGAGGGGAGAGGAGTGCCTGGATACCTGCATGAGGGCAGGCAGGCTCCAGGACTCATTGATTGATTTTACTTCTTTCAGCAGCTGATTGATTTTACTTCTTTTGGCAGTATTTTCCAAAGCATTGTCTGCTTTCATGTGCTCACCCCCTGTGCCTGGGGGGCAGCTGAGGGTCCAGAAATGGTGTGGTTTTGGGAAAGGGTGATGGATCAGTTCTGTCTGAACTGGGAAAGGAAAGAGATGCCCGATCAGACATTGCTGTGGGTGGTGGGGTGGGGTTTGAGGTTGAGCAGAGCTGGTCCCTTCACAGGGATCATTTTGGGTGTGGGAGCACCCAGCTCACCTCATCCATAAACCACTCATTTTCCATGGCAGAACTGGCCTGGGGATAACGTGCTGAGGTATTTCCACAGGTTCTTTTCTCCACAGCAGCTCCAGGGATGGTGCTGTTTTTTAAAATTCTGTGAGGTTTTGAGCATTCAGCAGAGGGTGAGAGCTGCCCTGGAGCAGGGCAGGTGCAGCTGTGCTTTGTGGGGCTGCTTTTCCCAGTGCTTCAGGAAGCTTCAGGAATGATTCCTTGTGCTGGGAGAGAGAGCCAAAGGCAGGCTGGCTGCAGACAGGAGAGCCTTTGGCAGCAGTGGGATTATAATCACTGACACCTGGCCTGTGCTCGTCTGTTTAGTCTCTTGGCAGGGCTTGCTAAAATAACTGGATGCTCCTGATTTTGGCTCTGTCCATCCAGTTAGCAGAGAGCTGCTCCCTCAGCCTGGGATTTGCTTTGTGCATCTCCCTCCCTCTCACTTTCCCATTTATTTGTGCATTTGCTGGAGATCTGGAAGCTGTAAAAAGGGATTTCATAAAGCCAGCTACGGTGTTGTGTATTTCATGCATATCACACTCACAGAATAGCTGGGAATGGCTCGCTGGGAAGGTGCTGTGGGGAGAAGGAAAATGTTCCTGTCTCCTGGAAGGTCATTGCTGTCCCCTTTCCCAGGCTGGCAGGGACAAAACAAACAACAGGCAGACAGGTGAACAGCTTTTTTGTGTGAACTGAGCACTGTGAGGTCGCTTTTTACACCTCTCCTTCTCCATGTCTGGCCATACCCCGTGGATAAACAGCCACCTGCTCACACACAGGGACAGCTCAGGAGTGAAAACAGGGCTGGGTGTCACTTGTGTTCACACGTTTTAAATCACACACACAGAATCAGCTGGAATTCTGCTCCTTCCCCTCTTTCCATTGGGGGAATGATAAAGGAATCATTGATACAGGAATCATTGATAAAGGAATTAAACACATGCAGGCTGCTGCAGACCTTCTTCTTGAGCCTAATTTAAAGGGAAATGTTGACATGCTGTTTTTATTATTTATTTATTTATTAAACATCATGGTGCTGCTTGGAACAAGAAGATAAACCAGAATATTTTTCCATCTCCAGAGAGGGTTTAGGGTGAGGTTGCAGTTCTCTAGCTCAGCATTAAAAGGGGTGCCCTGGAGGCTCAGCCTGAGCTCAGGGGGTTTTGGGACCTCATGGGAGAAATCACTCAAGGACTGCCTGAATTTTACAGTTTTAAAAATTCTTTTAAGAGCAGTGGTTGCATTTCCTTTGGTCATCAGCCTGAGGGGTTTGAGAGGAACTCTGAGCAAGGACCCCATGGCTGAGGTATGAGTTCACCACTGGGGGAATGGGAGTGATCCCACAGGTGGGACATTGCAAAGAGGTCACCTGGGAGGTGAGGAGCAGGAGAAAGGGAGCAGAAACTCCTCATTAACCCTTTGTGCTCACTGCAAAGCTCAAGCTCTGGGGTTTCTTTCCCGTGGCTCTTGTGGGACACTGGAGGATGAGCAATGTTAACTGAACTGTTCTGCTCCCTTTTGTGCTGTGGCTCCTTCTCTCCTCTCTTCTTCCAGCTCTCTGTGACTCTGGAACCTAAATCTGTGTTGGGCTGTAAACTGAGGGTGAATCAGCCCAAGGGAAGTGTCCTAAGCCCTGGGTTTGTATGGGGAGAGTCAGGAAAGGGACAGGGGACAGTGCTGCTCCCCAGAGCTCTGCCCATGGAGGAGCAGCTCAGAAGGGGCTCAGAGAAGGCACATTTCAGAAATCATTGAATCATAAAATGGTTTGGATGGAAGGAGCCTTTAAGGTCACCCAGTGCCACCCCCTGCCATGGGCAGGGACACCTTGCACAGTTGCTCCAAGCCCTGTCCAACCTGGACTTGGACATTCCAGAGATGGGGCAGTTTTCACCATTCTGAGCCTTTATTTGCCCTTAGCATTGCAAATATAACCCCAGTCTCAGGGGAGGTGTGCTGGAGAGGCACTGGTGATGCAGCAAGAAATGCACAGGGGCAAAATTTCCCTGGGCTCAGCACTTGTAAAGTGTGAGAGTTCCCAAAGATGTTCCCAAAATTGACTGGCCGTGTTTCCGGCGGAGCTGAGCCAGCTGTGCCTCCTGCAGCAATTGAGGGCTGCAGATTTGGAAAGGAAATGCAGGAGGATGTGGAGCACTTCTGAAACTCTTACTCGATGCTTCCTCTGGTGCCTGGCTGAGAGAGGAGCTCATCAGGAATTTGGGCTTGGGATACAGGTGCTGCTGAGACCTTGGCAGTGGATTGCTCTGGGATAATGCAGAGCTCAAAAGCAGAGGAAAGAGCTGAACCCAGCTCTCCCAAATTCTCCTGAGCTCGGGAACTTCCCTGAGCAGATTCCAGGCATTGCATTTGCTCCATTAGGTCTCGTCCTGAGGTGACAGCTCGTTAACAGCGCTCTGTAATTGCACTGTGGATTCCCCGCCTTAGGCACAATGTCCAGCTGGGATCATCCTCCCTCTGCTTCCTCTTCACCTTTTTTCCAACTTCCCCAAATGTTGCCACTTTCCAGAGCCCTCGTGGTTTGAGTTATGCCCGGTGAGGGTGCTCCAATGGAGAGGCTGCTGCACTGAAGAGCTTTGTACAAGAGAGGAGGGCACTTGTTCCCTTGGGAGGGATTCCTGCACTCCTGGAATTGTGACAGATGCCCTTTTCCCTCTCCATCTCCCTTTTCCTTGCTCTCCTCACTTCCCCTGCCTTTGCTTGCACTCTGTGATGTGCTGCCAGTGTTCTGAGGAGGAGAAAGGAAAAGATTTTAGTGGCGCTCATGCCAGCAAGGACAACACTCATGGAATTAGGGAATGAATCTGTTCAATTGTGGGTTTTAATTTTAAACACGCACAAAATACACTGGGAGGGGCAAACAATTTTATTGGAAAATGTCCTGCTGCTGGAAATGTTCCTGAGACTCTCCCCTTGGATAGCAGAGCTGACCTGAGCCTGGATGTTGGAATTTTCCCTGAAATCCAGTGGCTGCAGGGGCACGGAGCAGGCTGGGAATAACCAGGAATAAAGGCAATCCCCATCTTCCAGATTTGACAGGCAGTGAATGAAAGAACCACTTATATAGCAGGAGGTTCCTCGTAATTTTTATTTCCCCCATGTAAACTGTGGTTAAGATTTTTCTTCTCGAATGAGAGAAGTGGGATTTTCCTTTATGTTACTTGGGTGTTGATCCAATCAAGAAGCAATTGATGGTGAAATACGGAAGAAGTAGGATTTTCCTTTATGTTGCTTGGGTGTTAATCCATTTTAAGAACAATAGATGGTGAAAGAAGGCAAGAATTATGTGTGTTTGGGCAGCAGCTGACAACTCCCAGGTTTAATCACTGCATGGAAACACCAAATGAGTTATTTTTGTGCCTGGGAGAACAGGACACAGCAAATAATCTGAGCCAGAGAGAGGAAATGAGACCTGAAGAGTGATTTCCTTGGAGGAGTTGGCCAGGGAGTGGGGCAGCCCAGGATTTGGGAATCCTTTGGCAATATCCTGGTTTTGGGTGCTCCAGCTCTCAGCCCGGGGATGGAACAGTTCAGCCCAAGGTTAGGCCAAGGTTAGGCCTCCAGGGCACCAGGCCAAGGAAGGACCTGTTTGGCACCGAGTGTGAGCTCCAAGGTGTCCATGGAAAGGTCAGGCTCACTCTCCATGTCTTGCACTCTCATCCACCCCATTTTTCCAAGTTTTTCCAACGCACCGAGGGTGTCTTTGATGAAGGGACTTGAATTGTGTGGTTTTGCTCGTTTTCAGTCAGTCCTCATTAAAAACCCGCTTCTCCTTCCATGTGATGGCCTCTGAAAGCCCTGCTGGTTCCTCACTGCTCTCATCCTTCACTGCCACAGCCATTTGGATTATCTCTGGGCCATGATGGATGCTTTAAAAGGAACCAACAAGGCCATCAAATTCCTGCCCCGGCTCAACCAGCATTTGTTAATGTTCTAAATCATCCTGGGCCTGAAATGTGCTGCTTCTTAAATTTAGAACGATGTGATTGCCTAAAGCCTCTCCATGTGTTAATTAAATCATCATAATTGTGGTTTCTGGAGACTGACAGGTTATAAATAGTTTTCCTTCTCCCCCTCCTGCAATAATTGGTGGTAATGACGGGCAAACCAGCCATTGTTTAACTGTGCCTCTGACACTGCTCTTCCCATTCCAACCCCATTTCTCTGCCGGGGACTTGATTGTCCTGAAATAATCAGCAGTGTCATCCTCAAAGGCTGCTTAATTGCCAGGCACTTCTCCCATTACTGGACAAGGAGGGAAGTGCTTTTCATCATTATCCCTCTAATTTAGCCGGACAGGAGGTCAGGAGCTCCGAGGTCAGGGCAGAGGTTCCGTGTACAGGACGCTCTGAATAAACACTGACATATTTTAGTCATCATTTTACCTCAATCTATCCTGTCTCGTCTGGGATCTTGTGGAAATAGAAGCCTTGGTGTTCTGAACATCGTTTTCCTCTGTCGCTGCCATGGAGTGGTTTGGGTTGGAAGGGACCTTGAATCCCACCCAGTGCCACCCCTGCCATGGGCAGGGACACCTCCCACTGTCCCAGGGGCTCCAACCTGATCTTGGACACTTCCAGGGATCCAGGGGAAGCCACAGCTGCTCTGGGAATTCCATCCCAGCCCCTCCCCACCCTCACAGGGAGGAATTTCTTTCTGATATCACATCAGTGAACCCTCCAGTAGGAGGGTAGTAGTTCAAAGCCATTAAAGGCAGTTTAAATCCCCCCGGCCAGGTCCAGCTTTGCTGTGCAGTCACTGGAAAAAGGCAGAACAACCTGGTGGGATCACACCTGCTCTGGAAACAAATTCCAGTTACAGTTCAGAGGGTGGAAAAGAAAATGCTACAAACACTTCAGCTGACCAAGACTTTGTACCCATCTCTCTGATCTTCCCCAGCTTCAGAGCAGCTCTGTCTGGAGTGTGTGGGAATGAGGCAGGAAGGATGGGAATGGGAACACCCTCGGGCTGGCATTATGCACGATCCCACTGGGCAATTAGGCTCTGCTCCCCTTTAATGTGGGTCTGCAGCTGTTTACAGCTCTAATTTGCACAAAAACCTCAGGCTAGAGCTCAGCCTGCTGCTCTGGATCCTCCTTCCTCTTCCAATTATCCAAGGAAACCACACCAGTTCCTTGAGCTCTGGAGTGCTGGGACGTGTCCTGCTGATTGGCACAAGCCAGGGCTCTGCAAAATTCAAGGGTGTACACAATAGTGGAATCAAAAAGGTGGGAAATTGAAATGGAATTGCTTAGGTTGGAAAAACTCTCTAAAACCACCGAGTCTACTGATCACATCCTCAAGTGCCACATCCATCCAGATTTTAAATCCCACTGGGGATGCAGACTCCACCACTGCCCTTGTTCAATGCCTGAAAACCCTTTTGGGGAAGAGATTTCCTCCGATATCCAACCTCACCCTCCCTTGGTGCAACTTGAGGCCGTTTCCTCGTGTTGGAGAAAGTTTCTCCACAGGAAACTCAACCCTTCAGTCCAAGACTGGAGCATGTCCTTCTCAGAAATGAGATTTCTGTCTGCAAGCAGGAGGATCCAGGATGAGCCTGCAGGATTTGGGAACTGCTGTAAACTCTGCTGTAATTTATTGTGAGCAGGCAAAGATCTCTTCATTGCAAACTGTTGCGCTTCAAAAGAAGAAAGCAAAGCAAGGTCATGTTGACTCTCATTAGAACCTGAGCGTTGAAACCAGTCCTTGAACCTTTGAAAATCCCTCCTGTCTCTCTGTCCCTGCCCTCCCCTCCACTTTCTGGGGTGCCCTGCCTTTGGCTGCTGCCTCTGTGGGGGCTCTGGAGCAGGGTTGGGGTTTGGCTGCTGCTGCAGCATGAAAGGGAAAAGCATTGTCTGGAGCCTCCAGGGCCTCCAGCTGCGCCTGTTTTGTTCCTGCCATAAAAGCCAGTCTGAAGAGCTCTGCTTTGTCTTGGGGAGGCATTAGCACAAGGCTGTTTAGTGCTTTTAAAACTCTATCCTATATTCAGATGCAACAGAGACTGACTTACAGCCACTCAGGTGCTGCCTCATCCCCGGGGTGAAATCGAACGATTTCAATGGAAATTTCGCAGCCATTTCTTCCCCCAGAGTTATAATTTTCTTTCTCAGAGCCTCTAAATCACACGTTAGGCTGCTGGCTTTAAAAGCCACATCAATGTCACTTGTGAAGGCAAATGAAGGCAGAGTGTGGTTTCTCTTCAGTGGGAACACAAATTGTACAAATCAGGAAAGGAAGGAGCCCACTGGCGATTTTGAATTATGAGAAATTTTTATTTGAAAACAGAATCTATGGGTATTTCCTTTGGTGCCGTTGCTTTGTTGAATATATTAAGGGTCCCAGTGTGTATAAATTCCTCGACAATCTGAGGAATTGATTAACCTCTCTCTATTTATGATTAGCTCCCAAATTTATTCTATTAATTTTCGAGAGTGAGGTCTGGATGCCGTTGTTTTGCTGTAAAAGGTGAGGGACTGGAATTAATGTTGCCTCAATGAGTTTTCTGTGGAGGTGATAAGGAAAAGTAGGGAAAAAATTTCATATTTCCCTGGTATTTTGCCATGAGTCTCATAAATGTATAGGTGTTGTGAAGATGCCCCTGCCTGTGCCAGGGCAATGGCACTGGATGGGCCTTAAAGTCCTTCCCAACCCGAACCATTCCAGGATTTTCTGAGTTGACATAAAAATGGAAGTGGGGCAGAGGCACTTCCCCACCTGCTTTGCCAACTAGTCCATCAAGGGCCACCCAACGGGACAAATTTGGCTGTTTCCACCACCAGGATTTCTCTGCACTGAAAGGTTCCTCCAGAGAGTCACTTGAGGACTCACAGAGCAAACTCCACTTCCCTGATAATTTGTTCCAAAGGTTAATAACCTCCACAGCACGAAACAACTTGTCCAGCTGCTAAAATAATTCCTTCCTCCAGCGTGGCGTTGAGCTCACCTGGGAGGAGGATGAATCTGGGGTTTGATTCGTGGCTCAGGAGAGCTGAGTGTGTTCCCCAACCCATGTGGAGATTTGCACATGGAAACAGCCCCCCTCCTGCCCCTCAGGGAAGGGGCTCACATTTTAATGGAATCACCCCAGGAAAATCAATATTTATTCCTGCTGCTATAAGAAATTCCCAGCTTGGCTCCACTTCTTCTGCTCCTTTCCTCCTGTTTTGACTCAATCTGTGACTTGGTCCTGCCTTAGATATCCCCAGATTTTCCCTTCATGGACTTGTTCTTCAGCTCTCTCAGACCAAAAGAAGGAACTCTTTGTGAGTCCACAACATCTCCACATCCCCATGGATCACTGACCATCATCTTGAGGGGTTAGCATAAAAATATGGGTGTTTTTCCATGCTATGAAATGCTATTTAAAGTAAAACACCATTTAAATACCATTGAAAGTGGTGCAATCTACATTCTCATTAGGTTGGAAGTCACCAAAAGCCTGATTCGTGCAAAAATCACTGCAAACCAATCTCAGTAACCTGTTACTACATTCTCAGAGTGGTGGGAATTCTGGGAGTTGTTTCCTTTCCCATTCAGAGCAATTTAACAAAAAATCACCACTAAGGAGAAAAACCAAGATCCAATAGGGGAAAAAAAATATTATTTCCTTTGAAAATGTGTCAGGTAAAAAAAAAGGAAAGGATTTCTCTTCATTCACAGCAAGTGTTAAATCCCTCCTTCTCTGGGGGGTGGGGAGTGGCAGGACAGGTTTAATCTTTAATATTAAAAAAAAAAAAAAAAGGAAAAGCCTTTGAGTAATTCAACTAATCCATGTCACTGTTTTGAGTAATTATCAGTATTCACCCAAATTAGCAGCATGCAGCTGAATTCAGGTCAAAGCAAATAAAATAAATTATAAACAAAACCCATACAAACCCCATACCTTTTCCCTTACCCCTTTTTGTGTAATTTTGTAGTTTTTTCAGCCCACCTCTGGCTGTTATTTTTCATCCTGACCTGACAGCCAGGTAAGACAAGGCAGGGGCTGGCCTCAATTCAAACTTAGAGCAGCAATTAATTAGTGGCTGTGTGTGCATTTTGTAAGTGGTTTAAGTAGTACTGGTTAAACATTGATGAATTTTAAAGCAGGATAAGCACATAAATAAGAGGTCACATGTGATTTCTGATCATTTCTTACAGCATGTATTAATTTTTTATTAATTCTGGAGAGCTGTTTACAAACTGCCTGGCACCAGCTGCAGTCAGAAAGCAAATAAAGCCCTCAGAAAAGGAGGGGGACCTCGACAGAAACCGTTCCCTCCTCCAGGGGCATCTGGATGAACCATTCAGGGGAAAAATAACGGGGTGGAGCTGCTCCCAGTGGGTGCTGAGATCGAGAGTGGGGACTGTGGGACCTCTGGGCCAGCCCCAGCCTGGAAGCTGGTGGTCAAAAAGGTCTCATTTGGGATGTTTTGTGTTATTCCAGGCTTTTTGAACACAGGAGTGGTGTGGTTTGAGTTATCTTGGGGTCAGAGCAGTCACAAGGGGATCCCTGTACATGAACACAGACTTGCCTTGCAGTGAGTTGTAAAGTTACTCTTTGGAGCACCTTCAGAGCAAGGAGCTTCATAAAGAGATTTCAAGACAATCTCGAAATAAACACAGTGTTTATATGGATTATTTTTTTAAAAAATTAACATGAATGTTCCCATGAGTGTTTTAGGAAGTGGAATTTGGGTTTTAGGATGCTTTGAGATTTGCTTGAAAACTGGGAACTTCCAGAGCTTGGGGTGAGAGTTGGAGCTTTGGTAGGGTTGGATTATGGAATCAAGGAGTGATTTGGCTTGGAAGGGCTTTAAGGATTATCCCATTCCCTCCTCCTGCCATGGACAGGGCTGTCTGCCCCTCCTGGATGAGGAAAACCAGCAAAAACTCGGGGTGCCACTTGTACATCATGTTCCCTGTGGGGTTTATTTCACTTTGAACACATCAATAAACACATTTCTCCTCTGGCTAGGCCCGTTGGCAGATGGAATGAGGTGCATTTCATACAAGGGGAACACAAGCATGGAATTCCCTGTCTTTGTTTCTGCATGGAATTCTGGCTGGCCTCATCTCCAAACTCTCCCCTGCCTCTTACTGGTGCTACTGGTGGGTCTCTTGTTGCACGAGAGGAATTAAGCAAAGAACGTTTTCTGGTCAATAGAGAAAACTCCTTCTGTTTATTCTGCCTGTTATTATTATTTTTTTGCTGTAAAGTGCTGAAGCAGATTGCAGCTGGAATAAACCATCTGCTGCCTGTCACAGCTCCTGGATATCCCACACGTGGGGGAAATTGCTTATTGATCCAGCCAAGTGTGAATAAGTAAGGAAACCATGGAAATATTTGTGTGTCCAGTGGACACTGTCATGCTGCACTCGAGTCCTGCCTGGAGGGCATCAACTTCTAGGAAAAAAAATCAGTTATTTGAATAGGAAATATATAGCTTTAATGAAAAAACACTTGTAAAAGACAGAGTGCTTAAAAATGGGGATAGGGGCATTGTAGTGACTTTCTGTGCTCTGTGTGGTGGTTCCTGCACAAACTGGGAGTTCTTTCCATCAGCTGGATCACCCAGAGAGCCTCGGTGTTCTGTGTTCTGTACCTTTATTTAACCAGTCATTTGCACACCCTGCACGTTAATTTTAACCAATTTGACACCTGAAAGCACTGCTCAAACGGGGTCCAGGACAGCCTGAAAATCGGGGTTTTCCTGCAGGGATCCCAACAGCTCAGTCTGGAAATGAGCTGCTCCTGTGGGACCAAAAGCTGGGGAATTCCAGGAGCTTTGGGGAGGAAAGCTGGAGCACGGAGTGGATTGGAGGAGACCCATGGGCTGGGAGAGCATTTCAAGGAGAGAATAAAAAAGTGGAGAGATGTAGAAGTCACAGGTAGCAGAGAACCTGTGGATTGCTGCTTGGAATTCCTGAGGAATTCCCAGCTTGGGACCTCCTGAGGGAATCTCATCACTGGGCTGGGCCCTTGGAGCTGGTTCTACATTTAGGCCACGACTGAGCTGCTCTCAGTCAATATTAATGCTCAGATAATCGGATATTAATGCTGCATAAATATTGGAGAGGTTTGGGGGCATTAATGTCCTTTGGGCTGCCTGACAGCTCCAAGTCCCAACGCTGCCTTCCACAGAATCACAGAATCACAAGGTTGGAACAGACCTTTAAGATCATTGAGTCCAACCCAAAATAAAGAAAATAGATGAAAATAGGAGTTGTGTGTCAACAAAACTACATAGTTCCACAAGTGCTAAAGTATAACTCAAGTTAGTTAGAAAACATTGGAAAATGTGCTGTAAAATTCCAGTGGTCTCTTTTCTAGCCTCTGCTTTTCTTTAAAATAACCTGTACAAGGAACCTTTGTGCAGAGTGGAGATGGGACTAATTAAAAGCCCTTCTTAACAGTTCCCAGAACACTTTCTTTCTGAGCCTCAGAAGCAGATACTGAAGCTTTGAATATCAACATTTTGCGGGGGGGTTGGGGTTTTTTCCCTTCCTTTCTGCAACAGTGAAGCACTAAGTTGATCAGGTTTGGGCAAGCACAGATGTACCCAATGGCTTTTGGCTCTTCTGGTCTAATTAATGTTGATATAAGGCTTCAGGACTTTATTATCTGGTGTTCAGAGGTGCTGAAGCCCAGAGAAGCTTCTGATTTTCTGTCAAATCAAGAACCTGACTGATCTTACCTGGTGAACTTCAGCTGCTGCCACCTCAGTGCATCAGCCCTGCCTCGGTTTCAAAGCAGGATCTTCTAAACTGGCAATAAATCCTCTCATTTCAATCTGCTCAGCAGTGAGGAGCTCTCCGTGCTTCCTCCCAGGCCCTAATTTGGGAATTTTTCTCCCTGACGAGATCAGCACGTTCAACTGATCTGAAAGGGTGCAGGTGATCCTGCTCTGAGTTATGGTAAAAAGAATTTAAACCTGAATTCTCTGCTTAGTTAATGATAATGCCTGAGCACATTACACCTTCCAGGAGCTGTACAAACATTAACTAATTAGTACCCCAAATTAATACATAGTAGGCCAGCACAGGCTGTAATTATGCATTGCTATCAGAGCTGGAGGAATTCTTCATTGAGAAGAATTTACCCAACACATTTTGAGTTTTTTACCCCCTCCTCTTTCCTGTCATGAACCTGTTTGCAAAATATTCCCAGGTGTGGAGTGGGAGCCCAGTGGGAGTAAAAGGTGTCCTTGGGATTCTGTGCCTTCACTTCCTCCTTTTGTTCCATCCCAGAATCCCTGAGTGGGCTGGGAGGGATCTTGAAGATCATCCAGTTCCTGGTTTGGGGCTGTTGTTTATTTTGGGACTATTGTTTATTTTGGGATTTCTTTTACGTCATTATCTCCAGGCTCAGGTGAGTCAAGCCCCCAGAGCATCCCCTTTACAACCCTGAGTGTGAATTCATGGCTGAATGCTCTTGGAGGGCTTTTCCAACCTCAATAATCCTAAGAAATTGTTATCAAGGGAAGGGGCGAAGTGGTGGGAAGGGAAATGGATGCAGGAAAAAGGAATAAAAAATCCAAATCCCATTATCAAATAAATCCATTCTGGGTGGTTGTATTGGAATTTAATTTAGTGAAAACCTGTATATATCTCTGTAAATAATATAGATGTCTATATAGAGAGTTATTTATCTAAAAATATATTTATATCAGGAGGAAAGTGCAGTCTGCCACTGGTTCTTCTGCAAATGTCTCTGTACTAAGATTTGCTGTTTAATTGTTGCTGCTTTCCCAGCACTTTTGGGAGCATGGGGGAGATTGGAAGTGTTTAATCTTGGAAAAGAGATACTGAGATGAGGCGTGATTAAAGAATTCTCAATAATGGCTGATTTCAACAAGAGTTATTTGGAGCTTCTCTCTGTCTCGCTGCTCAGGAATTAGGAGATAGTGAAACTGAAAGACAGGCAAAAAAAACAAAAATCGGGCAAAAATACTTTTCTTCTTTGAGAGAAATAAATCTGGGGGAGTCACAGTCGTAAGATGTCCACAGGCTGAGATTTCCTGGCTTTAAAGAGAGCTGGGCAGGAACAACTGAAAATTGATTGGGTGATGCTATGTAAAGATATTTTAGAAAACATGTAGGGATATTTTATGGAATATGTGCAGATATTTTATGAAATGTTTATGAGCTATTCCCAGCTTGCAATGGACACCTTGCCGCCCATGGCAGGAGTTGGAACAAGAGGGTCTCTGAAGTTCTTTCCACCCCAAATCACTCCATGAAATGATGATTTATGATATAAAATTTCATTCTTTGAGTTTAAACCAGCCTCAGATCATGAGGAAAAAGATGATTTTCTCATCTGGTAAATTATTTTTACTCCCCTTGCTGTCTCTTTTGGCTGCTCTGCCCACACCGGTCTGAGGGAGCTGAAAGTCCCCGGATCTGAAATGTTCCTTTGGGTGAAACGAGGCTCTCCCTTCACAGAAAACACCCCTAAAAGTGCACTCCTTATGGAACTCCTCTCCTGTCTGCCATATTCACACTTTTTGTTAACAGTTGCTCGGATTTTGGTCTGCTGCTCGAAGCCACACTCTAAAAATTCCCCCCTGGCGTCTCCTGGGCGGACACAGATGGAGCAGAAGGCTGAGAAGGGGAAGAACTGCAGGGAAGTCTCTCCTTCCCTCCCTCCCCTGGCATTTTTGCTCCTCTCTTTTAAAGAAGAGGAGGTGAAAACACAAATATGGGCTAAATGCAGCCTGTTAGACTGGGAAAGCTCTGGGATCACTGTGGTGGGCACAGCATCCTCCAGGTAACCACAGCAACCACGGGGGGTCGTGTTCTTTGCAGGCAGGACTCAGAAAATGCCACTTTTTTTGGTCAAAAGAGGGGAATTTATAAATACCTGCCTGGAATGTGCTTCCCAGAACTGGTCCTTGTAGTGGTTTTGATTGTGTTCCAGTAGGAAAAGAGCTGTCAAAAGGTTTTACTGAGGAAATAAAAGGAAGACCACTCGTGTCTCAGATAAGAATTTGTCTGATCCGACTGCAGGATCTGTGTTCAGCCTGTCCAAGTGTGCTTGCCTGGCTGATCTTCAAGGAATTTCCAAGAAAACAATAATTAATTAATTAATCCTGAAAGTGGCTATTGTGCACTTTCAGGATTAATTAAAGCAGGTCTGGTGAGTGATGCTGGGGCAGTTCAGTGCCTGGGTACTTTCCTTCCCCAAGCCCAAGGAACATCAGGAATCTCCTGCCCATGACAAGGGGCTGGAACTGGATGAGCTTTAAGGCCCCTTCCAACCCAAACCATTCCATGATTTTATGGTTCTTTGATTCTAACCCCATCACTCAGAGCCAGGGCATCTTTTGGCCAGTTTCTCTGGGGGTTGGGAGTGGAAAATTTGTTGTTTGGTCGCCCAAAGAGTGAGATTTGACTACAAAAACCAAGCACTGAGACAGAGAAATGAGCCCATGGGGCTTTGGGTGATGTTGAGGGTGCCGTGGGTGGGGATGGAGTGTCCTGCTGTGAGAGGAGTGGGGTTCACTGAGGGAGATTCCCCAGAGGCTCCAGGTGGGCCTGGGCTGGTTCTGCTGCTCTTGATGTCTTTAGGATTTCAGCTTTTATATTTTCCATCTATTTGTAACCCTGCAGTTCTTTAGTGTCTCACTCTGAACTCCACACCCAGTGGGAGCTGCTGCTTCCCCATTTTGGGCAGACACAACAATTCCTCTCCAGGCCTGGCAATCAAGGACACCTCACTGCCTCAGGCCCAGAGATGGAAACAAAAGTGAGTTGGGGGCAGCAAACTTGGGGTCAATGACTTCATTAGCTGAAGCTGTAATTGGGAGATTAACCCCAATATGCAAATGGACCAAACTTACAAAAGTGTGAAAACCCATGACTCGTTTTCCATTTTTGGGTGTAGCCCCTGTGTGGGCTCCATCTACCTGAAGGCTCTTCAATAAATACAACTGCGTTTTATTCCCTTAATTTTGTCTGACTCTGTTTTTAGGTAGTCCCAAAAAGGCATCACTCTCCTGCATCCCAGCCCCAGCTGCTCTGGCTCCGTGTCCCTGGAGATGATGTTCCTAAATGCCTGTTTCCCTGACAACCAAAGCTTAACAAACGATTGGTCAATTGATAAATATTTTTAGGATTGAGCACAGTTTATAACCTGCTGCCAAATTTCCTGGGGAACGGGATATTGGAGATCTGAGCCCCAGCTTTGGCACAGGCCTGTCTAAACCCAAATTCACTTTGTGGTGGTTTTGTGCACCTTGGAGCCATCAAACCCAAGTGGCTGCTAATTAATCCCAAATAAAAAACAGATTCTCATGTGCACAGGGATGCACAGGCACGCCTGGCTCCTTTCTCCCACTTGCAGGAGCAGCCCCAAAATGATCCCAGGGATGTCACAAAGGGCTGCTCCTGACAAAGCTAAATTAAAGGAATGGATGCTGTTTCATTTCCCTGGCAGGGAGATGAGAGGGATGGTGCTCGTTGCTCTTTGTAGATATGGAAATTCCCCATTATACACATCTGGCATGGGCACTAATGAGAGCTCCTGAAAAAGCTGGGCTTTTGAAGAAAAATTCATGGCAGCGCCCTGAATTACGGGGAAAAAAGGAAAACATCATACCCAGGCATTTCTTTTTTTCTGTCCTGTCCTACTGAAATATTAAGTTAATGTCTCTAAATAGCTGGAATTTGGGATATCTGTAATTCCTGGGTTTGGGGATTCATTTGAGTTTGGTTCTCTTTGAATTGTTTAACCCTTGCATTAAAAACATCAAGTGAACAGTAACAAAACTCATTTAACTCTGTTTATTTCCTTCCCCTGCCTGCTTTTGATTATTGAACTTGTAAATTACTTGGGAACAGAGAAATTTTCACTGTGGGAGTGGCACAAAGGGGGTGATCTTGCTCAGTGATTCACAGCTGCTTAGATAAACTTGTTTTGGAGTAATCTTTACCTATTTCATGCTCTTTTTTTTGGGGTGTTTTTTTATTTGTTGGTTTGTTTTGAGGCTCTGATGAACTGAAATACAGGAAAAGCTAGGGATGAATCAGAGTGGCAGCTCAGGATCCAAGTCCTGGTTGCTTTTGATGGGATGAGAGCCAGAAAAAATGAGATTTGTTGGCCCAAAATTGCAGCAGTTCTATGACAGAGCAGGGAATTGATCCCTTTTTTGATCCCTTCCTTCCCAAAGAGGTTTGGAGAATGAAATAAGTGCATAAAAACATTCAGTGACAATAGGGGAGGAAAGAAAGTCCAAGGAGATGGTGGGAGATCACAGGGAGATGTGGAAGCCCAGGGGTTCCTCACCTGCAGCTTAAGAGGCTGTTTGGAACTGAAATCCTTCTGGAATTTTCAATAGATTTATGCTGAACTTCTTGTTCCATCAAGTATTTGCTTCCTTTGGTTGGGATCAATGGCAAATGCAAAAAAAAAAAAAAAATTTGAATTCTCTGCACAAAGTTCTAATTTTCAGTCAGCCATAATTACAATAGATTTTCATCTCAGACAGTGCTTCAGGGGGTGGAGCTTGGAGTTTTACTGGAATAAGTGGAATTTGTGGTGGGGAGACACAGAAAGCAAAGCAGGAGTTTCATTCTGTTCAAAGCTGTGGAGGATGGACATTGTTGTATCTGGGGAGAGAGATCCCTCTTGAATTTCAGGACCTGAACCTGGATTTATTCAATTTTTTAATGTGTTTATTTAAATCCTTCCCCTTCCCTATAAATATTGCTTAAGACATTGAGATAAGTTTAAAATAAGTATTTTCTTTACTAAAACATACAAATATTTACATGGATAGGAGAATATCGTGGAGCTTGATGCACCTTCACAGAGCTGTGGCTCTTCCCAGTACCTGTGAGCTCAACCTGGGAGTTTCCTGAGCTTCTGCCTGTCCCTGGCTCATCCCTGTGTCCACTCTGTCCTTTTCCTTTGGCTCATTCCCAAGTATTTCACCTCACAAGGGTGATGGATCTTCCTGCTGTCACATGTCACCTCCCGGTGGTGTCACACTGCATCGATATTCCAAAATCAGGAATCATTCTTTCCTTACTGCCAATTAAATTTAAGGGATCAGGATTGGCCATCAGGAGGAATTTCTTCATGGGAAGGGTTGGAAAAGGCTCTCCAGGGAGGTTTGAAGTCCCCGTTCCTGGAAGTGTCCAAGGAACACCTGGGCGTGGCACTCAACGCTCTGGACTGGTTGTCCAATTTCCAATTTCCAGTTAAATTCAAGATTTTGACCTTTAAAATCCCAAATGTCTTGAAATTTGCCTGTGAGACTCCCAGAGCAAGGATGGAGAGGAACTTGAGCCTGGACCCTCCTGGCTGTACAAAGGAGGGAGGTGCTGGCAAGACACATTTTCCCAGGGGCACAATTATTGTTGGAATCCTCTGTGCTCCCATCCGGGGCAGGGAGAAAAAAAAAGCTGGAAAAAGAACTCATTTTGATTTTGCAGGAAAAAAAGGCTGGATGCACCTGTTGCTCCAAGTGGGTTTGGTGGTTAATTGTGGATAATGATTTCCTGGCTGTGATGGAACAGATGTTCCCTAATGGGTTCTGAGAGTCACCCTGAGATGACCCTTCCAGCCCCAAAGGGTTTGTGAGTGGTGGAGTGTCCTCTGCCATGGCTGCTCCCTTATTTTGGGAATCTGGAGCTGCTTTTTGTGTTTCCTCAGCAGTTGGGGTTTGTGTTTGGCTGATTCACCCTTGGATTTGGTGACCTGGGAGGTCTTTTCCAGCATTAATGATTTTATGGGTAGTTTTGCCTTTTTGAGGCAGAGATTTCCGTGGATTGATGTCTCCAATAATCCCAGCATCAGGAACAGGTTAAGCTGACACCAAGGCTGTACCTGGATCCCTGCTGTCTCTCCTCAGGCTGCAGCTCAGATTTCACTTTTTGGGGCTCTGTAACTCCTGGAGGAGGTTGTTTACCTCCCTCACTGACCTCTCTCCCTCCTTTAATGTCAGGATTCTGAACAGAAGCTCCTTTGCCTTTGAAAGCTTTACCTGGGTGTGCTTCCCAGGGATGGAGGAGTCAGGGGTGAATCAAAATCAGGCACCCAAGAAGTTTTGCTGTTGGTTTGAAGGAAACCAGGATTCCATTTGAAGTGAGCAGAGGAACAGTAATAGTCCAGCAGGGAATTCCATGAAGGGAATTTATGTGGAAGGGAATCGATTTCCTGCCTGTCCTCGACTCAGAAAGAATTCTTGCTGGTTTTGAAACGGCAGCCAATACCTGTGGGGTGAGCTCAGCTGTATCTGCCTCTTTTAGATGAAGAGACACAAAAGTTTCTTTCATTTCCCTGAAATCTGCTCTGAAAGTGGCACTGGAGCAGCACATGGCTGGGGATATAAATCATCATTTGCATGGAGAGTCCCAGAGTGCCAACACCAAAACTCTGGAGCTGCTCCGATGATAAATGAGGTACATTTGGGGAGCTGGAGGAGCAAGTTAACATGTTTACCTCCCAAAATGTGTCCTGGATACAATTCCTCATTGCTGACTGGAGCTATTGGCCAGAGCATCATTTCTGCATGTTTCTATGCTTGTTGGAGCTCACATTCCATTGATTTCATTGCAGATTCTGTTTTATTCCGTCGTTCTGTTATCAGGCAAACATCACTAAAAAGATGAACATTTACAAACTCAGAGCACAAACCAGCACAAAAGCATCTGTCTTAAGTGGGAGAGAGTCGAATAATGTGCGTGACAACAACAAAAGAGATTTGTCTTGCTGAGAGCTGGGCTGACTCTCATTTGCTGTGTGGGAAATTATGGCAGATATTGTATTAACACTGCAGGGCTCTGCCTCAGATCGAATCACAGAACACAAAAATAACCCTGGAGTTGTTACCAACAGCAGAACTCGGGAGACTTGAGCACACAGAGCAGGACAGGGGGAATGGCTTCAACCTGAGAGAGAGCAGATGGAATATTTGGGAAGGAATTCTCCCCTGTGGGGGTGGTGGGATGGAATTCTCAGAGCAGATGTGGCTGCTCCATCCCTGGAAGTGTCCAAAGCCAGGTTGGACAGGGCTTGTAGCACCCAGGGATAGTGGAAGGTGTCCGGGGGTTGGAACTGGTCCTTTCCAACCCAAACCATTCCATGATTCCCAATTCTCAGATTTGCTGATGACACCAAGCTGGGTGTGAGCGTGGATCTGCACAGAGAGGGACCTGGACAGGCTGGATCCATGGGCAGAGTCCAACAAGGTGAAGTTTAACAAGACCAAGTGCTGGGTCCTGCACTTCGGCCACAACAACCCCTGCAGTGCCACAGGCTGGGGACAGAGTGGCTGGACAGTGCCCAGGCAGAAAGGGACCTGGAGGTGCTGATGGACAGCAGCTGGACATGAGCCAGCAGTGTGCCCTGGTGGCCAAGAAGGACAATGGCTCCTGGCCTGGATCAGGAATGGTGTGGCCAGCAGGAGCAGGGAGCTCATTCTGCCCCTGGACTGGGCACTGCTGAGGGCACAGCTCGAGTGCTGTGTCCAGTCCTGGCCCCTCAGTTTGGGAAGGACACTGAGGACCTGGAGCACGTCCAGAGGAGGCAGCGAGGCTGGAGAGGGGCTGGGAACACAAACCCTGTGAGGAACCACTGAGGGAGCTGGGGGTGTTCAGCCTGGAGAAAAGGAGACTCAGGGGTGCCCTCATCACTCTCCACAGCTCCTGAAAGGTGCCTGTGCTCAGGTGGGGTTGGTCTTTTCTCCCAGGTGACCACTGACAAGAGGACACAACCTTAAGCTGAGCCAGGGGAAGTTTAGGTTGGACATCCGGAAAAAATTCTTCCCTGGAAGAGTGATTGGGCACTGGAATCTGCCCAGGGAGGGGTGGAGTCACCATCCCTTGAGAGTTTAACAAAGCCTGGATGTGGCACTCAGCGCCATGGCTGGGTTGTTGAGGTGGTGTTGGGTCATAGGTTGGGCTTGATGATCTCAAGGGGCTTTTCCAGCCTGATTCATTCTGTGTTTCTGAAAGTTATTCAAGTGGGAACTGGGGGAACCAGTCCTCAAATGTGGGAGCAGCTGCTCTGGGCAGGAGGGAGATGAGGGGTTCCCCCTGCAGAGTCATTAATTATTTATGTTCCAGTGCTTGTCATTAACACTCGCTCTTGACTCGGGTTTCTCTTTAATCCAGATCAAAAATCCAAGTTCAAAACCCGCTCTGAGGGAATTTATTTAGACTTAAAAAGAATGTGAAACTACACAACAATTTTTTTTAGCAGTAACTTCATGCTTTTCCCTTCTCCCGTCTTTTCCTGCTGCTCCTTGACCAGAATTTGTGGTCCTTCTCACAGCCCTGGGTTCAAGACTTGACCCTAGGGCCCTGTCATTGCTCTGTCCCCAAAGGCCACCCTGAAGCCACTCAAATCTATTAGGTAGAGGACACATTCCTTGTTTTCCTGGGCTCTGTGTGCAGTCCTTTACACAGGCCAAAAAGAGGCGTGAAATTCATGTTCTGTCAGGAAGATAATGATGAACATCCTGTTTTCCCAGCTCTGAACCAGAGCTCCAAGGCTGAGGGCAATGAATAACATGAATAAAATAAATAAATAAATAAGATATTATCTGAGCCACTGCTCCTCTGTGGCAGCAGGGACTGCGGCCAAGGCTTCACCTCAGTTGAATGAAGAGGCCAAAATCCTCGAGGATTTGGGGAGAGAGGCTGCAGGATTTAGGCCACAGATATTTTAACTCTCTCAGTTGCTGCTTAAACAGAACTCTGGAGCACAGATTTGGTGGGTGTGGGTGGCTGTGAGGGGTTAAATCCCTTTATGTCCTTTGTCGTCCCATTTCTTTCCCATTTTGGGGTTCTGCGTGTGTTGGTTTTCGATAACAGTATGGTTCTAAGCTTGAACCAAATTATCTTACAATAATTACACCATCCACTTTTAAAAAACAAACAAGCCAAGGGGAAAAAAAGAGCCCAAAGCACCCCAAACCTACTGGAGAACACAGAGATGTCCCAGAGACAGAAAGCTGTGGCCAACTTTCCCTCAACCCTTCCTTGGTGATCCCAAGAACCTGCACATGCACTCTGTCCCTCAGAGCTCTGGAGTTAAAACAGACAAACCACCCCATAATGGCCCCCACAAAAATATAATTTGTTATAAATGTACATTTATTATAGCTACAATTGGCATAGTTATTATTTTATGTTATAGTTTATTATTGCAGGACTCTGCTGGTGACACTACAGAATTCCAGGGTCTTTGCAAGCAGGAAGGTGGAGTGGAATTCCACCAGGGAAGAGGCAGAAGGTGTTGGGAAGATGGTTTTGTGCCAGTGCAAGCTCTGGATTTAGTTCCTTCTCCCAGCCTGGGGGAGGAGAGCTGTTAAAAGAACATGAATTGTAAATCCCTGCTTAGAATTCCTTTTCTCTTTAAGAAACAGGAGCAGGAAAAGCCCAAAAAGGCCTCTCTGTAAATCTGAGCTAATGGGGAAGCTGCATTCCAGGAGCTGCAGATGTGCAGTTCCAGCCTGGGGATGGCATTGGGAACGCCATCATCATCATTCCTGCCAGAGCTTTCCCTGCTCACAGTTCTGTTCCGCTGGTGATGGGGAAAAGAAACCCTCAGACAGGTTTGGGAGAAATCTGTTTAGTACCATCCTCCAGCTCCATGGGCTGAGCTTTCCATATGTTCTGACTCAGGCAGGCTCTGGAAACGGGAGGAGGCTGTGAGGGAGGATTTATCACAGTTAATTGGGAATATCCAAGCTCACAAAACACTGTAAATTTTGGGGTTTTACTCCTGAGTCTTCTTTAGGTCCAATATAATTTGGTTTTTTACACCAAACTGCCTCTTTTGTGTCGCTGAGTATTCAGGAGGAGGCACCGCTGCCCTAAAAGTGATTTATTTAATGCCATTTAACAGATTGCAAAGGATTTTTTTTTCCATGGGGTCTCGAGGTCCTTTTGAAGCCTGAAGTGAATTAAATCAGCTCTCAGAAATACCTTTCCCTCTTCACCCCCAGAGAAACCCATCTGAGCAGAGGCAGAGCAGGTTTCTATTCCAGCTTCTGCCTCCCAGGAAGAAAAAGATCTGATGTTCAGCCGTGCTCCCTGGGAAGATCTGCAGCACGGGTGTCCCGTGGTGCCAGTGTGCTGCAGGATCAAAGGAATTTTCCACATGGATCAAAGCACGAGGAAGTCTTGACCACACGGTGCAGATTGAGGCTTTCAGCCCTCCTTAATTAATGATGGAGATAAAAGATGGGATGGGAGATCCTTTTAAGCAAGTGGAAGTAATTAGTCAGGGAAATCAGGGAGTGTCCTGAGTGGGAAGGGACCCACAGGGATCGCTGAGGTCAAGTCCTGGATCCAATTAAACCAAAGGCACTGACAAAAAGGTGTTGCCACAGGTGGAATTCTGGTTTAGGGAGGAGCAGTTGAAAATGAAGTTAGGAAATTCTCTTTCTGGAGCAGCTGAAAAAGAAGTCAGGAAAATTCAGAATTCTGATGGCATTCACAATGAAATGTGGTGATTCAGGGAAATTCAGGTTGGATATTAGGAAGAAATTTTTTCCAGGAAGGGTGATAAAGTTCTGGAATGTTCTGCCAGGAGAGGTGGTGGAGTCACCATCCCTGGGTGTGTTTAACAAAGCCTGGATGTGGCACTGGGTGCCAGGGTTTAGTTGAGGTGCTGGGGCTGGGTTGAACTTGATGATCTTGAAGGTCTCTTCCAACCCAGTGATTCTGGGAATTCTGTGAATGTCTTCCAGCACTTGGAGATATCCAGTGGGAGAGGAAAAGTGTGTGTATTTTGGGACTGATACTGCCCTGTGGGTGTCTGACCTTCTTCAAAAGGGCTAAAAATGTTTAAATTTGTTGAAAAAAATTGCTGAGCTCCCTGAGCTGGCAGCTCGCAGTGCTGATGTTCTCCCCAAGGCGTTGGGAAGCAGTGGCAGGGAATTCTGGGCCTATCCCCAGCCCTGCAAGTCAGGAGTTGCCATTTTCTAATTTTCCAGGCTGACTGGAGGGATTGGGCAGGGGACAAAAGGAATGCTGAGGTGTCACTGTCAGCCACAAACCTCTTACACTGAGAATTTGGGGCTTACAGGGAGGGAGAGTGAAAAATTCCTGGTCTCTGGAGCACTGAGTGCTGCTGTTTGATATCAGCCTTTTCCTGATCAGCGCCAGGGTTTGGTTTGATTTCTTACCCTGCAAAGGAAATGTGTCCTGGAGTCTGTACAGACTCCTGACACTCAGTCCTCAGGGAAAAAAGCAACCTTGACTTTCCCAGATAGTGACTCTTATCCCTGACCACATCTGCCCTGTCTCAGGAGCTCCCATTGTCTCAGTGTCACCTCCTTTGAGCTGCTGAGGATCTCAGCACAAATCCTGAGAGCAAAGGGCTGGGGTGTGAAGGAGTCAGGCTGCTGCAGTGCACAGAACGGCTCTGCTCAACAATGGACTCCCCCACCATTCCCAAAGGGAAGCATTTTCCCCTCATCCATCTTTTCCTGTCACCGCTTTCAATGCTAAGTCTTGGTTTGTTTAGGTAAAAAGCACTGTATTTATGATTTTTAGACATGCATTAAACTATAGGGTCTTTAGAAGGAAGAGGTTAAATTGCAGCTTCAGAATTGCTGGAGTGTGGTTTTCCAGAGCAGAAGAATTCCTGAAGAATCCCCTTCCCTTCCCTTCCCTTCCCTTCCCTTCCCTTCCCTTCCCTTCCCTTCCCTGAAATTCCCTTCCCTGAAATTCCCTTCCCTGAAATTGCCTTCCCTTCCCTGAAATTCCCTTCCCTTCCCTTCCCTTCCCTTAAATTCCCTTCCCTGAAATTCCCGTGCACAGACAGGGCTCCTGTGCCTTTGGAATAAGAGCCCCTAATTCCAGTCATGGTCCTGTCCACATTTCTGGAGTCAGGGCAACACCACAGGACATGGAATCATCATCAGATCTCAGGTTTGGGTTGGAAAGACCTCAAATCCAAATGGCCACCCCTGCCATGGCAGGGACACTTCCCACTGTCCCAGGGTGCTCCAACCTGGCCTTGGACACTGCCAGGGATCCAGAGGCAGCCACAGCTGCTCTGGGAATTCCAGCCCACCCTCACAGGGAGGAATTCCTTCCCAATATCCCATCCATCTCTGCCCTCTGGCAGTGGGAAGCCATTCCCTGTGTCCTGTCCCTCCATCCCCTGTCCCCAGTCCCTCTCCATCTCTCCTGGAGCCCCTTCAGGCCCTGGAAGGGGCTCTGAGGCCTCCCTGGATCCTCCTCTTCTCCAGCCTGCAGGACCCAACCTTTGGAAGTCCAAGGATGGGCACAGAGCACACAGCCCTGGGCTTTTGGACTCATGGAAAACCTGAGCACATCCCAGGATTCCTGTGCAGCCCCGTTTGGAGCTGGGAAATCAGGACAGGGAGTGCAGAAGGCAGAGCTGCCATTTCCTGTAGGCCTCTGAGCGCGACATACGCGATGCCTCGCGAAGGAAAAGTGATCCCAACTGTTGTGTTTAATTTGTTCTGTTTCATAACTGCTCGTGGCTCCAGTAAAACCCATTTGCCAGCAGAGCTGAGCAGAGGGAGCAGGGAGGAGGAGAGGAGGCAAAGTGGCTCCATGGAGCTGGAATTTGCATAATCAGGCAAAGCAGAATAAAATGCTTTGCAGCACGGCTCGTTTTGCATAATGCCAGCCCAGGGGGGTGGCACAGGGGAGGGATGGGGAGGAACCCTGAGCTGGGGGGGTCCCGCTGCCCCAAAATATGTTGGGATCCTGTTACCAGCAGGAACCAGCAGCCAGGAGCTGAAACTGGAAGTGAAGTGTCCCAAAGATGGGGGTTTTTTTACCATTTATGTGCCCCGCTCAGGAGCGAGGAAGAGCAGCTCTGAGGGAGAATAACTCTCAAATAATCAAATTATTTGGGACTTTTGCATCTCTTATTGATGAGAAGCCCTGTCACTGAGCAGAAATTTTGAAAGAGGCTCCCATCCATGGTTTTTTTTAAGGAAAGAGGCGTTTTTCCAGCTGGCTCATTACTGGTTCATGACTTGGCCACACCCAGTGGTGGCTCAGGACAGGTCCATTGGCTGGAGGTGACCAAGTGTGGTCACTTCCAAGTGTGGTCACACCAAACTGGCTCCAGAACCAGAATCAGGGGCTGGAAAGCTCAGGAATTTCATTTGGAAGAGGAATTGGATGGCACACAGACTGTTGCTGCATCTCTGTAATGCTGATTCTTAGGAAAAAAGCAAACCCCCACTGAGCTGCATTTTCAGCAGGCCTTGCTCACCCAGAAATCAAACAAAGGACCAAAAATCCCGTTTTTTAATTTGCATTTAATAATACAATATTTTTTCCTCTTGAAAGAATGTTTATTTATTCCAAAAAAAATGAGCTCAGCATTTGCAGCCTAAAGAGTTTACACCTCATGAAATTTTGAATATTTTCAATGTTGGAACAGAGAATAATTATGAAAAATAAAATCCCATCAAGAAAAAACCCATAATGCTGCAAAGAATTTGACTCAGAAACAATAATTTAGGCTCAGCTTTGTATCTAGGCTGGTTTCTTTCTGGTATCCACATGTTCCTTGGAATACTCATTTTGTGGCATGAGGGATTGGATTTGTTTCCTGCTTATATTGCTTGGGATTATTAAAGACGACATTTAAAAATCAGGGCATTATTTTGGTACCTTCTAATGACTGATTCTGAAGATGTTGAGGGGGAAAAAAATCCCAAATCATCTGAACATCCCAATTTATCTGAACATTCCAAATCATCCAAACATCCCAAATCATCCGAACATTCCAATTTATCTGACTATCCCAAATTGTCTGAATATCCCTATTCATCTGAACATCCCAAATAATCCGAACATCCCAAATTGTCTGAATATCCCAATTCATCTGAATATCCCAATTTATCTGAATATCCCAATTCAACTGAACATCCCAAATCATCTGAACATCCCAATTTCTCTGAACATCCCAAATTGTCTGAACATCTCAAATCATCCAAACATCCCAAATCATCCAAACATCCCAAATCATCTGAACATCCCAATTTATCTGAATATCCCAATTTATCAGAACATCCCAATTTATCTGAAAATCCTAATTCCTCTGAACATTGGCAACAAGTGTTGGAGTCAGCATTTCCCTTCCAGCCTGGAGATGCTTGATAAAAGCCTGGTGCTTCATTTTACACAGGTTCTCCATTAATTTCCTACAGGGACAATTTGGGCTGGCATCCCTCACAAACTCTGCTGTAACCTCGGAAGAACATCATGTTCCAGATGAATGTTTTAAGTTACAAAGAGCTGGGAAGGGACGGGAAGAGCAGAGGGGCCCTGAAAACCTCCCTGATCTGGAGATTTGGGGTTTGGGGTATGGGAACACGGCCAGGATTTTCCCTTGATTTTCCCTAATTTCTCCTTGGTTTTCCCTTGATTTTCCCTTGATTTTTCCTTGATTTCCCCTTGATTTGCCCTTGATTTTCCCTTGGCTTTCCCTTGATTTCCCCTTGATTTCCCCCTGGTTGGTTTCCCCTTGATTTCCCCTTGATTTTTCCTTGATTTCCCCTTGATTTTCCCTAATTTCTCCTTGGTTTTCCCTTGATTTTCCCTTGATTTTTCCTTGATTTTTCCTTGATTTTTCCTTGATTTTTCCTTGATTTTTCCTTGATTTTTCCTTGATTTTTCCTTGATTTTTCCTTGATTTTTCCTTGATTTTTCCTTGATTTTTCCTTGATTTTTCCTTGATTTTTCCTTGATTTTTCCTTGATTTCCCCTTGGTTTCCCCTTTATTTCCTCTTGATTTCCCCTTGATTTTCCCTTTTTCCCTTTGGTTTTCCTGCACCCTGGGAGCAGATTCCAGCTGCAGGATGTCTGGCTCCGAGGACACTCTCAACACCCTCAGCAGGTTCATTCCAGGTGGGAAAGTTTGGGATTAGCAGCTGCTCCACACCAGGCTGGAAAAGCTCCCCAGAAGTTTCCTTGTAGGATTTCTGCCCTCACCTGCTCCCGACCCCGCACACAAATCCCCACAGAGCCCTTCATTTGATGTTCTAATCTTTTTTTAGCCCCGAAATTCCAGCTAGAGTGATGCAGCCCTTGGCAAAACAACCATTTGAAGGAGATCCCAAACAAGCATATCCGAGTTTGAAGGGGTGCAGAGGGAAGCAAAACCAAGTGCATTTTAAATTTGCCTCTGGAAATGGGAAGGGATTGAGGTTTCACGAGGAGCTGCGTCCTGGAATTCACTAACAGGGCTATCCAGAGGGAAAATGCCCGGGGAGATTCCTGACCTGGTTGCATTTATAGGACAGGAGGCAGTGGAGCAAATACTTGCATTTAGCCAACATATTTATATATAAAATACAGGAACCTATATATTATACATATGAATTATGTTTATATCACATAGATATGAAATTATGCATATTACAGCATATATCCTGCATATTACATGACATAGTCTATGTTTAATATGCAAAATTGCAGGGGCAATTTTGGCATTGCAATCCCAGGTTTGCTGTGGGAGCTGTTTGAAATCCAGTTCATGGATAAACCATTCCTTCCTGTGGAAAAATGGAAGTGGTTAAACTGCAAATTCCCTCCAGGACAGCTTCCCTGGCATCCCCCAGGTGCCAGAGGGAGCTGAGGGTGACAAGGACTCCAAACCCAGGGGACTTTGTGCCACTTGTGGTGTGGCACAGGCACAGCCTGAGCTCCCGGGAATTGTTGCTGATTCCTCAGAGGTGCCAAAGAAGCTGAGGAGATAATTCCCTGTGAATGATCAGGGAATGGGATTGCAGGAATCTTTTTGACTTCTTCAAAACCCTTCATCAAAGAGGATTTTTTTTTCTTTCCCTCGTTAAGTTATTTAAATAAATTACCTGGAGCTTTTTAGGCAGAGCTTGAAGTTGTGTCTGGCTTCAGAAAGAGGCAGTGCCTGGGGGAAAATAATCTGATTATAGAAGTTAATTCTTTCCACTCCCTTGCCCTGGTTTGTTCCCAGTTCTACCAGTGCTGGAGCCATTTGTCCCTTCAGAGAGGGCTGGGAGTGATCCCCTCTCACCCACCTGAAACACAGGAACAGCAGGAGGGAGGAAGAATGTCTGGGGGTAAAACCAGCCGTGGCTTCACAAAAAAAAAAAAAAAAAAAAAAAAAAAAAAAAAAAAAAAAAAAAAAAAAAAAAAAAGAGTTGTTCTGTGTGACTGGAGCTCAGGCGTGGATTTGGAATGAGGGAATTTGCTCGTTTCCAGTCCAGCACACAAAGCCATTCCTAGTCAGCAATAAATTAAATATGAGGCTTTGCTGTACCTTCGTCTGTCACGGCGGCTCAGCACCAGGAACAGCTCCCGCTCCTGGCCTGTGGAATATTTAACAAATTCCATACGGTAATTGTGCTCAATCATTTAGACAACAACACTGAGGGGGTGCAAAGTCCAGACAGCTCCATAAAGGCTTTGCATGCTCTGATTTGCTTTAAAAATGAGAATTTGTCAGGTCTTACGCGAACTGAACGTCAGCTCCCGGGCTGACAGGAAACTTGGGATGCTTTGGATTAAGGACAACTCCCTGCTCGTCAAGGAGGGCAGAAAAAGCATCCCAGAGAACTCAAATTTCACTTCAAAGCCCAAAGAATAATGGAAGCTTTCGAGGAGCTGACAGGAAACATTTAAAACAAAAGCTTTTCTGTGGGTTTTTTTTTTTTCAGCTTATGTAACATAAAGTCATTCCTTGGAGCTCATGACTCTGAGATGGCTTCGAGATCCAGAGCAGCAAGGGGTAAAAGGAATGGATTCTCAAAGGACAGGTGTGTGGTTAATGAGGATATTTGGAGTTAATATTCAAAGAGGTCTGGATTTTTGGTGGGGATGCAAAATCTTAAGCTCAAGGACATAAACTGAGTCACCAAGGCTGAAATCTGGGAGGTCAGATTGTCTCACAAAAGAATAAAACCCAGTAGATTTTAACCTAAACCCGTTTCTAACCCCCTTCAGGTGTGTTTTGTGCTGGGTGTGGTTTCTCAGCCATGGTTTGCAGAAGCACAACCCTGGGTTAAGTTTCAGTCCCATTTTGTCCCTGCTCCCTTCTCTGCACTCCTTTCACCTTCCCCGTTGACAAACTGGAGATGAAATGGGCTGCAACAAAGTGTTTTAAATCAACACAGCATTGAACAGCTGAGTTAAAAGGGAATTATTTGAGGGTTAATGAAGTTTAACCAGTCCTGGTGCCAAAATACTTATTTGGATCAGGCTCACCTGGCAGGTTTGGCACAGGCAGGACCTACAAAAATAATCACAATGATCACTCCCTTCCACTGCCTCTTCTGAAATATTTTAACATCACTTTGATATCTTTAACCCAAGGATTTGAAAACACTAATTCTAATAGTAAATAAGTATTAATAAGTGACCAAGGACAGATTGGGGGAGCTCCCAAAACTTTGAGTCCCAAAATGCAGCTTTTTTCCTTCTTTTAGGTTCTGAGCTTGCCTTGCTCTCCCTGCCCTGGTGCAGCCCCCCAGGGCAGAGTTTCTCTGGGAGTGTCTGGAGCAAGGAGGAATCGCTGAGCTGGATGAACTCCTCAGCTCCCCGTGAGCTGGGAAAGGAGGGGCTGTGCAGGTATAAACAGAAGTGCAAATTCTGAGGGGCAGTGGCTGTAAATGGAATTTTAAACTGCTCCCAGGTGAGGACAAAAGTGCCACAGGAGGCTCCTGGAAATGCAGAGGGTCACCAGGAGCCCTTCCAAAAATTTACCAGGACACAGGTTCTGCTCAGTTCTGCTTCTCCCACAACATTTTTTTTCTGCTTTCTCACGATCTGGTGACTCCCAGCCGAACTGGACCAGTCCCCTCTCAGTTTTTGCACAGCGCTTATTCTGCTCCTGGAGGAGAAATCCTGAAATCCCTCTCCACCCTCAGCAGCATTGAACTTTCTAGAACGAACTGTGCCAAAGGGTTGGTGGGCAAGCCAGAGACTGGGAAAAAAATGCATTTGGCTTGGACTGGGCACAATCTTCCTCTTCCCTGCCAGTAAATCAAAGAGCTTTTGTCAATAATTGTGCAGCATTGTGGAATAAAATAAATGCATTTTTGCAGTTTTAGTTGTTTATGACAATGCTGGGGTAAAGAGAAGGCTTAATTTGGGTCCTGGGTATAAAAATGGGAGAAGTGAACGTGTTGTTTTCACTGTGGGCTGCAGAACAAGAATGGGCAGCAAGGCCAGTTTGGATTGGAAGAGTGTCCAGCTGGGAACGTGGCCGCCCTCTGTCCCCTCCTCGCTCCTGCAGCACCAAGGACAGCGTGGAGGGAACACCCACAGCTGTGCCAGGGAGGTTTAGATCAGATTTTAGGGAAAGGTTTGTCACTGAGAGGATTGTAAAGCCTTGGAAGTGGTGAGTCCCCATCCCTGGAATTGTTCAAAACCACAAGGATGTAGCTTTTGAGGACGTGGTGTAGTGGTGACCGTGGCTGGATGTGATGGTCTCAGGGGGATTTTCCAACTTCATTTCCATGATTTTGTGCTGGGATTGCTGCTCCTCTGTCACCCTATTCTTCTAAAGTTCTTCTAAGCTTTCTGATGTTTACTTTTTTGTAATGAAGTTCTCACGCACTTTTCACGGAAATAATGATTGTTTTGCATTGTTTTCTGGAGGACGAGAGAATTGATAAACCGTTAGCTTAACCAGTGTAGTTGGAGAGGTGGCAATTTCATCCTCCAATCCATGGTCACTTTTGGAATTCTGTAAATATCGAGGTCGGGAAATAAACGACCCCTTTTACCTTGGACATCTCAGCGTGTGCGTGTCGTTCATTTCGTGTCATATCGTGACACTCCTCAGTGAGCCCTGGATTGCATTTCATCGAGTCCCAACCTGGCACCTCAATTTTTACGTTATTTTGCTCCCAGTCCTGCTGTGAACCCGTGAAACCCCCAGCACTGCAATCCCCAGCTCCTCAGGGCCGCCAGAGCTCTGTCCCACAGCCCACAGCTGCTCTGTCTGCAGGTTCCAAGCACTTAATGGAAATAATTATTACTGGTGGTGAGGCCCAGAGCACTTTGTAGGGAAGGGCTTGATGATTTTCTTTCCTTATGAAGAAGAGTCCAAGACAAGGACAGGAAATGGGCGAAATTCGATTGCTGTCCACTTACAACGAGAAACACCCCCAGAATTTTTAAAGAGTTGGCTTGAGCTCCTTGCACTTAAGGAAATGACTGGATCTGTCTGGGACAAACCCTGACCAGTTTCCTGAATGGCCAATTCATTATCCAGCAAAGTGCTTAATTTTATATTGTGGGGTTTGGCTGTTCAGGCCAATTCTGCCCTTGGGATAAGGTGTGAAGAGAAAGCATGAAAACAATTAGTATAACAATAATAACAATAATAACAATAATAACAATAATAACTAACAACAACTGGTGTGAAGGAGGAGGAGAATTGCCAACTTCATCCCAGAGAACTGGGGAAAATTGCTGTATTTTGAAACTGTATTGAAAAATTTATTGTGGATTCTGGGAAAGTCAGGGAGGAGATACAAGTGGTCCAAGACTGGTTGGAAATGTTGAGTAGTGTTGGAGTTACCTCCCTTATTAATGATACCTGTGCTTTGGGATTCACACCTGCACTGCTCCAGAGTTCCTGTGCTCCTCTCTGGTGTTCAGAATCATCTTCTCATCTCTGATCCCTTGAAGTCACAATCCAAGAGCTCAAAGCCAGTCCTCTCCTGGATATTTTGGGCAAGAGTTCACTCCAGGGAATGGCAGGCAGTTTATGTCACACTAAATGTCACTGCCGGGGAGGAACTCACACATCCCCTGGAAATACAGATTTTTATCAATCACTCAGCTGGAGATGAAAAGCCTGGAGTTCCTCCTGATGGGTGTGCCTGGAGTTCTTCAAAACATACAGCTGGGATGGAGTGGTGCAGAATGGAACCATGGAACTGCAGAGTAGTTTGGGTTGGAGGGACCTTGAATCCCATCCAGTCCCACCCCTGCCCGGGGCGGGAACACCTCCCACTGAAGAACCTTCCAGTGCACCCAGACTCCAGGAGTGTTGATTTTTATTCATTAAATAAATGTTTGCAGGGCTCTGAGTCAGGAACTCCTGGATGGATATGGGATAACACAACAGTAATTTGTACTCACCATGAGACTGGCAACAAAAATAAAGTAAAACACCTGAACAAAGCCCAGTTTTGAGCCCCAAAGGATTAACTGGTCTTGGGCTCTCAAAAATACCATCCCAACATACTCTGAGGGCAAGCACTGAACTGCTCACTTATTATAGAGCATTAGTCACTCCAGCACACCTCCAACCTCGCTTTTTGTTCTTTTCATTTCTTCTGCACAGGCTTATTTTTAGAGGGCTGCACTCGGATTCATGCGCAGCAACGCAGCCTAAAATATCAGCCTTTAAATTAATTCTATTTCCCCCCCAGCCCCCCTTCTCCAGCAAAACAACTAAAATTACACTGCCTGGCGGATCCCAGGCTCTGCCTCTCCCCACCCTCTGCTTCTCATGGAGGAAAAATCTCTGCAGTCCACGTGCAGCAGCTCGGCCGAGCCAATTCCACCTGACAGTGTTGGAAAAGTCTCTGTGGCTCTCATTTCTACTGAGCTCCCAAGTTTGGGAAGAATTCCTCTGGATGAATGGCTGGGAATGTGAGGAGGATCTGAAGGGGTTCAGTCCTGGAGGTGAAGGCTGGCTGGGATCTCTTCTGGTGGCCCCAACAGGGAATTCGGGGCATCTTTTCCAACATCCACTGGGTTCTGGAGATCTCTGGGTGTTCTCTGCTGGTGCAGTTCTTTGGAAACTCTCTTGAGCTCCCTGCAGTTGAAATCCGTGATTAAATGTGGTGTTAATCAGTTGCCAATCATGCTAATTATGGATAAATTCTAACCTAGGAAATGCCAGGATAAGCCAAAGGACAAGATCAGCAACATGCAGATGGAAATGAGCACTGATCTCTCTCCTGATATTCATTCAGACCACAGCACCTGAGTTCCCAGAGGAGGATCCAGGCTCTCGAGCTCTGGGCAGATATGGAGACACAATCCTGTTTTCTTCAATTCGTGTGCTGGAAACACTTCATGCTCCCAACCAAACAGAAAACCCAAGACCTTCACCCCCAATTTCTGCAAGAACCTGCTTAGGAGAGACTCTGTTTCTCCTGGGAATATTTCTCTGTCAGCTCACTCTGCACTTCAATATAAAACTATAAAATTGTTTTTCGGGCTGTGGCTGCAACACAAACCAGAGCCAGGGGCACCAGAATTTGGGGTGTGGAAGAGCACTCAGAGAGTCACCAAAGGGGTTACTGGGTATCCACCCCCTGGGACATCACTGAAACTCCTGCAGAATATTTATCCTGGATCATATCCCACCATCTCATGTCACTTTTTCCCCCAAGAGGTTCTGTAGGCCCCAATCTCCATCATTCCTTGTCTCAGCTTTAATGACTGATTATTTAATATCAGTTAATCATTGATGATTTAATATCTTGCTTGGCTAACTGGCATTATCCTGATGTTCCATCCTTCACCCTTGATTGATTGGATTGACCCTGAGGAGCACTTAAGGCAGGTGGCAGTGACAAGGTAGGTGGCAGGAAGGGGACCTGCACTGAAATGTTTGCTGGGCACGCCGAGCCGTGTGGGAGTGCTGGGATGAGATCCCTGGGGCATTCCAGGTGGATGGATCTGATCAGACCCTCAGGCCAGGAAAAGTCAGCTCCTGATGTTCATGTCAAGAAGGAACCAGCACCTGCAGCTGCCCAGGAGCCACCTTTGCCAAGCCAGGGTCTCCTCACCTGGCCCATTTCCCCTGGATTCCGTGGCCAGGTGACAATCCTGATGAATCCCCTCTGCCATTCCCTGCTCCCTGTCACAAGTTCCATTCCCTGAATTAAGCACTGATGGCTTTCTGTGATCCCACTCTCAAGGAATCAATCCCTTTAAAAAATCCCTAAAAAATTACCAAAGTTAATTCCTTCCCTTTCCCAGCCTGGTTCACCGCTGAGACCAAGAGCTCAAGGCAGAATTCCCCACTTTAATTTTTCCCATTGTGGAGCCAAGAGTGGATCCTACACGAATTATCTCTGTATTATCTCTCTGTCTGATATATCTCCAGTGAATTGTCTCTGCATCACGACATTTTTAGTTTTTCCTACAGAATAACTCTGGTATTATGTGGTGTCACTGTACGAGTTCACTTGAAAGAAGTTGATTTATATCCTTTATTTATCAATTTATCCTCCCTTTTCAGCTCCATCATCATTTAGCCAGGTGCTGAGAGTGCAGTCCAACACCTCTGAGCACAGGAGATGCTCTGGGGGGGCTGGGGGCTGCTTTAATTCCTTCCTGAGGTGTCTGGGTGCTGTGGGGCTGGGTGTGAACGTGGGAGGCTATGCCAGACTCTGGGCCCCGTTTGCAATAATTAAGTAGGTCACTGTCAGAGAAGGCAAAGAGAATTTGAGAAGTTTTTTTGGGTGCTGAAAGGATGTAAAGTGAAGGAGATGGAACCAGCTATCCGTGCTCCTCTCTGGCACAACCAAGGCAGGATGCAGGCAGCTCATGAGCTCCATCCCATCCCTGATTGCCAGAATGCCACTGGAAAGGGGCACTGGTGCTACTGGGAAGGGATTTTTGCCTGGTGTGGCCTCAGGCAGAGCAGTGACCCCGAGCTGTCAGGGGAGGGAGTGTGGCTGGCTGCTCTTCCTTCCTGCATCCTGCACATCTCACCTCCTTCCCCCTCCCCACTGCAGCTCCCAGGGGCTCCTGGTTCTCCAGGGGAGCTGGGACAGGTTTACTGTCAGCTCTGACAGTGCTCCCTGGATCAGGGCTGGATGCAGACACAGGAGTGTTCCAAGTGCCATCCCTCCTCCTCGGGATGGATGGGTGATGGAATTCAGGGATCTGGGGTGTCTGAGCCCCTGATCCCACATGGGTGATTCTGTTCCTTCAGAAATCCTTCTCCTCAGGGATCCAGGGTGCCTGAGCCCCTGATTCTTTTCCTTCAGAAATCCTTCTCCTCAGGGATCTGGGGTGTCTGACCTCCTGTGGGTGATTCTATTCCTTCAGAAATCCTTCTCCTCAGAGATCTGGGGTGTCTGACCTCCTGTGGGTGATTCTATTCCTTCAGAAATCCTTCTCAGAGATTTGGGGTGTCTGAGCCCCTGATCCTACATGGATGATTCTATTCCTTTAGAAATCCCTCTCCTCAGGGATCTGGGGTGTCTGAGCCCCTGATCCCACGTGGGTGATTCTATTCCTTCAGAAACCCTCCTGAAGTGGGGATAATATCGGTGATTTTGGCCGTGAAGTGCTGTGACAGTGACAGTGACAGTGACGGGCCGTCCTTGTGCCTCGGAGCCGGGAGAGAATTCCCTCCCCTCTCATCAGGGCAGGCTCAGACAGGCAGCTGAACTTTAGGAGGAGACATTCCATCACCCCAGGGCTCAGCTGGTGGCAGGTGCAGGTGCTTGGATGTGCCAGGGACTGGAATGGAACAGCTCCGAGGACACGGCGAGACGGAATCATGGTGCAGAGGGAAAAGAGCCCCCAATTAAAAAGGATTCTCCAATTAAAGCCCAGCCTGGGATGTGAAACCCTGCTCATGCTGCCCAGGAATATCAGATGCCATTGGGCTCCACCATGTGTTCCTTTTTTTTTCTTTCTTTCCCGTGCTTTTTTTCCCCTCTCCCAAAGCCTGCTGCCTGGTAACGGCAGTATTTTTGGGACTGATTCTTTTGCTAATTGCTCACCAGAAATAGCACCTAAGTTTGGCAGAGCTTTCAGGAGAAGAATGAAGGCTTTTCGGGGTGGGGGGAGAAAACTCAGATATGCATAAAACTTGCACAAAAACCTGGTTTATTGGTCTTGCTGAAGATTCCCTGCTCAGACAGGGAATGTGCAGCGTGAATGTGATGCTGACAAGTGGGAAAGGGCCCAGAAAAGCCGGGATGGTTTAAGGAGGTTAAAGTTCCAGCAATCCTCTTTTCAGCCTTAAAAAGAAGTTAGGGTAGGAGGCAGAGGCTCTGGAGGAGCTGGTGGTGGATGTGTCTCACCTGAGAAGCTCCCAGGGATGTTTGTGTTCCTGCTGGGAATGCGAGGCTGGGATGGGGAGAGATAGAGAGGGAAAGGAGGGAGCAAAAAGGGATGGGAGCTTTGGAATGTCTCCAGATGTTTAGAAAGTGCTGTGAAGGGGCCTGAGGAGAGCCTGGCCTGGGCCGTGGGGCTCATTTCATCCAAAGTCACAACGGGGGACTCAGGACACAGGAAATTTTGGGAAATTTCCCACGGGAAAATGTGGAATTTCTGTGCTTGCTGGACCTGCTGCAGGTCCAGCAGCTCCTGCTGGAATTGAGGATGTTCCTCACTCCACATCCTCAAAAACAAACATTCCTTGGCAATGTTGCCCTCTTTGCCAAATAATTTGCCACAAGAGGAGCCCCTGTCCCTGACGTGGCTCATGCAGAGCCCTGAGGGCTTTTGTAGGGGGTTTGCAAAACATGCCCAAGATCCCGGTAATTATCCCGATAATTATCCCGATAATCCCTCTCCCCTGCGTCGGGTCACTGAGGGAAAGCTTAAATTTACTCTGCAGCTCTGACAAGTGCTGGAATCTTTGTGGCATCCTCGGCCATCTGGGCTGCTGTAAATCTCCCATCGGGAAATTCTGATTATTGCTCAGCCCTCCCTGATGAGACACCATCACAGCCCCAGGCAGGTACAGCCCTCCGGGGGAGGTTAAAAGCAGGATCCTCAGGAAGATAAATAGAACAAAGCCCCTTCCCCCAGCGATAATTTAATCTCCCTTGATTGCTGATTGATTGGATGGACCCTAAAAACGTGGCACCTTCACAGCCCCTCCCATCCCTCCCTTTAATTTGCACTCTCCCAAATTTCAAACACGTTCTCAAGGTGACTCCACGGAATTTTATTTCCCCCCCTTTCCCTCTTCACACATGAGAAGCAGAGGAGTGATGGGAGGTCTGAAATGCAGCAAGTGCTAAACAGATTGGGATTTCTTTTTTGAAGCCATAATAGGGAAATGTTATTAGTGGGAAAATGAAATGCTTGACGTTGGCACTTTCTGGCAGCACAGAGGAGCTTTTGGGGGGGAAGATTCTTTGCAAGGTATTAATGTCACCTAATCAGCTCCTGCAAGGAGACAGGGATGGCATAAATCCTCCCAGGACCTTCCAGCTGGGGAGTTCAAAGTGCTTTTCGCACAGAAAAGTTTCAGGAAGTCTTTTGAAAAGCAAAGAAAAAATTTCTTAGGGGAATCCTGAGGTTTTTAGGGAGCAGCTGAGGGGAGTTGTTCCTCTTCAAGGCAGGATTTAGGGTGATGTTGAATTTTAGGGCTGTTCTGAGAACCTGAGCGAGCCCAGTGGGTTTTGGGTGATGAAACTGAGTGAGGTGTGATGGGATTTTCACAGAAATTAATCAGGGAATCCTGTCCTGGGGGTTATCTTGGGAAATGGGGGGGATTGGATGTTCCAGGTCCAGTGACTGATGGAATGTGTCTGCCTGGGGAGGGTGGCACGGTGACACTGGGTCATGCTGGGAGCTCAGGAGAGGCTCCCATCCTTCTGCAGCAGAAAAACAGCACAGGAGGCTCAGGATGGACCTGCAGGAAGGATTTGGGCAGGAAAGTCAGGATTTGGGCAGGATTTGGGTGTAACAGCTGAGCTGGAATAGTTGCCCTGACCAACATACAGAGATAAAGAGAAACATTCATAAAAATGGGAAAAAAATGCTAATTTCAGACTAATGGTTGATTATAATTAATACTGTTTTAATACTAAAAATAGGAATTTGGGGAGCAAAATGAAGCAAATTAGGGAAAATGAGCAAAATTCATTTGGAGGGCTGTGTATTGAGTGAGGATGGTGAATAAAATAAATAAACAACCCTTGCACAGGGTTTTAGTGCAAGTCAAGGCAGTTTTAGGGATTTTGCAGCAAAAACCACAACAGAAAACCCCAATTTCCCGAGGCCACCCTGTGATCCTGGGACATGAGAGGTGTCCTTGGAGAGGCAGGAAAAGGAGGGAGGTTTTTGCATTTGTAGGACTTTGATATCCTCAGGCAACTCCTTTTTGCTCCTGCCTGGAATTGTTGGAACCCAGGGAGTCTGGGGAGTCGTTTCCATGGTCTTCTGAGCGATGTTTCCATGGGAGACAGATCCTGCACAGGTGGAAATCGCAGCCAGATGGGATTGGGATGGAATGCAAATATCTCCATAACATCAAAAAACTGGAGTGTTCGAGCACCTGGGAGATGATGGAAAAATAATAACCCATTTTCCAAGGAAAACAACTTGATTTGCTCGGAGGCTGTGTCTGACTGGAGCAGGATTGGAAAACCCAGCCTTGGAAAACTCGGTTCTATCTCCAGCCCATCAGTGCTGCTCAGTTCATTGCAATTCCCATTTTCCTGCTCAGAAATGGAGCTACAGCCCCCAGGTTCCTTCGCGTGGCACCCGAAGTGTAAAATTGTCATAATTTCTGTTTATTTTCGGAGTCACAGGTCACTGCCTGCCCCCTTCTCCCCGAAAACCCTCAAGGAGAGATGTTAAAATTCTGACTCCAACAAAATTCCTGCTGTAAATATCACCAGGTCTGAAGGATTCGCCTCTCCTTCCTAAAAGAGCAGGATAAATACAAATTTTGACAGAGAAGAGGGAACATTTTCTTCCCTTTCTCAGGAGGTTTGATGTGTGCATTGTGCTGCAGAGAGAGGATTTCCCATGGAATGCTGGCCGGGAGCATTCCAGGTGCTTCTGATGGTTGAAAGATTCCCTTCCCCTTGCCCGTTGTAAAAAACCCTGACCCTTCATGGCTGGGAAGAATGATGCTCTGACTCCATGTGATCAGAAGGCTGTTTTATTATTTTATGATACTATATTATGTTAAAGAAAACTGTACTAAACTATGCTAAAGAATAGAGAAAGGATACTTACAGAAGGCTAAACAGATAATAATGAAAACTTGTGACCCTTTCCAGAGTCCCAACACAGTTCTTGTGACCATTGCTCAGTGACTGAAAACAACTCACACCAGAGCCCAATCAGGCTCAGCACTTCAGGTAAACAATTCCTAACACATTCCACATGAGCACAAACACAGGAGAAGCCAATGAGATCAGGATTGTTTTTCCCATCTCTGGGGCCTCTCTCTCTTTTCAGCTTCTCAGGATAAAATCCTGAGTGAAGGAATTCTGTTCAGTGAAATGTGAGGACCACACTTCCCCTTCCCTCCAGAGGTTTTGCTACTGGGAGAAACCTACAGGAGCCTGGAGGCACTCTGAGGAAATGGGGAGTGAGGGAAGAAGAATTAATTCAGGTTGAGGCTTCATTTCTGAGCTGGGACTGAAGGAAAACTCTTGACTGCCCAAGGTGTATTATTGAAGGCCTTTTAATTACAGTATTAATAAATCACAGAATCACAAGGTTGGAAGAGACCTTCAAGATCATCAAGTCCAACCTGTTCCCTGACATCTCAACTCAACCCTGGCACCCAGGGCCACATCCAGGCTTTGTTAAACACACCCAGGGATGGTGACTCCACCACCTCCCCGGGCAGAACATTCCAGAACTTTATCACCCTTTCTGGAAAAGCTTTTTACTGATACCCAACCTGAATTTCCCTTGGTGCAGCTTGAGGCTGTGTCCTCTGGTTCTGTCAGTTCCTGGAGAAAGAGCCCAACCCCAGCTGAGCACAGGCACCTTTCAGGAGCTGTGCAGAGTGATGAGGGCACCCCTGAGTCTCCTTTTCTCCAGGCTGAACACCCCCAGCTCCCTCAGTGGTTCCTCACAGGGTTTGTGTTCCCAGCCCCTCTCCAGCCTCGCTGCCTCCTCTGGACGTGCTCCAGGTCCTCAATGTCCTTCCCACACTGAGGGGCCAGAGCTGGACACAGCACTCGAGCTGTGCCCTCAGCAGTGCCCAGTCCAGGGGCAGAATGAGCTCCCTGCTCCTGCTGGCCACACGATATATGCATCTCCTTGAGCCAGGTCTTATGAGCTTTTGGAGAAAGAGATCACACCCAAGATAGCTCAACTACCCCAGAAGGCATAAAGTCAGTAGGATGGCTCAAGTGGTGGTAGTGGAAACAGAAAAGTTTTACTAAAGGACAAAATAACAAAGCTCTTCACAGAGAAAACCTGAGTCAGGTGCAAGAGGTTCTTGCTCCTGGTAAAACACCCCACAAAAGCCATTAGTCTCTTTGTTGTCTTCCTTTTCTAGTGAATTGTTCAGGTGAGACTTTTTGGCTACTGTCGAATTGGCTTTCCTTAAGTTTGAGGTGAAGTCCCCCAGGTCCTATGAGGTGTCTTCTACCCAAATTGAGGGTAGAAACTTCTGGGCTTTTTTCCTTTTTAAGAAGACAAAGAATGACTCGGTCACTCCGTCAACAGGGGGCACATTCCTACAGCCACACCATTCCTGATCCAGGCCAGGAGCCATTGTCCTTCTTGGCCACCAGGGCACACTGCTGGCTCATGTCCAGCTGCTGTCCATCAGCACCTCCAGGTCCCTTTCACCTGGGCACTGTCCAGCCACTCTGTCCCCAGCCTAAATACCCACTTTATTCTCTCAATCTTGCCTAGCCTCTCTCTAGGAAGCCACTCCAAGGCATCAAGGGGTTTGTGCTTGGTGCCAGGGCAGGGCCAGGCATGTGGAACCCAGACTGGGGCCACCATGGAAATTGTATCTTTGAATTAACCCCAAATGACCCCGCTCTGCGCGGCGAGCGAGCCGCTCGGAGCCATCCCAAGGATTTCATAGCAAAGTGTTCCACAGGGAAGGATCCCAGGCTGTGAGGCACCACACCAATATTTCAGCAAACAAGATTAACATTCCACAATGCACATCCCCAGCCCAGAAGTACAGGCTGCACCTGAATAACAAAAAAAAAAATAAATTACAGAAACATTCCCCCTTTTACAAGTTCGCAAAGAGAGCTTTGTGTCCCAATTATTGCAAGGAAAGAGGAACACTGCAAGAATTATCAGAGCTTTGCCCTCCTTGTTGTTAACATTCCTTATAAAATGTGAGCAGGATCATGTTAAAACTATTACATTAATATTCCCCAGAGACTCGGGCTATAATTTTAGCTTCTCTTTCTCACTCTCCCTCGTTGTGCCCTGTGAGTCAACATCGGAGGATGGCTGGCAATCAGCTCCCACAATTATCCTTCTCCTGGATTGGAATTGTTAACCGTGCCTTCCACTAATAGAACTGCAAATGAAAAGGGACCTTTTCACTGGTATTTACTGGCTGATCGCTCTGCTGGTGCTTCTGGAGCTCCAGAGCAGAGGGCAAAGAGGACAAGTTGGAATTCCTCTGCTCCTCTGAGGGAGCAAAGGGCCACACACCATGGCCAGGGGGACCAGAGGGCTCAGGGAGATCCCAATGGGACACAGAGGTTCTCCAGTCTGGGGAATTCTTGGAATTCACAGAATGGTTTGGGTTGGATGGCAAAAATCAGGATTTGCCTACAAATCCACAACCTCTTTCACAACTACACATTAACCCTTCCTGGAGTGGGACAAAACAAGATTTTTACGCTCTCCTTGCTAAGCCAGACTTTGCTTTTCTCCATTCCCAATGCAATTCCAGGTATTCCAGGTATTTTTAACTCTCCTGCTTTTCTCCTTGCCCTAAACTCAGGTTATTATTTGCTGCTATTTGCTCATGCATCCCCTTTCCCAGCCCACGTGTTTTGTACACAGAAACACACAAAGAACAGAACACACAAATTCCTGTCGGGTTTGCTTTTCCCCCCAGTACCAGGCAGCTTAATGAGGCCAGGCCAAACTGAAAAACATCCTCGTGTGCTGCTTGGAGCAGGCAGAGAGCAAACGCTGGGTGCTCAGGTGGGGCTGATGGGTTCTGGCAGAAGAAAACACCTCCTGGGTGTGCATTCCTGCAAATGAGACAGAAAATAGGTTCCCATTCCCTGGGGTGATTGCAGGGCTCACTCCACCAGGCTGCAGTGGACAGAGATCCTTGAAAAGTTTTAAAACACCTGCTGGGATAGAAAAACCTGCTTGAAGGGGGGTGTCAGCTTTCCCTCACTTGTGTCAAATTAATTAATTTAATAAATTAAGCCGTTCAGGCTTGGTTGGGGCACCCAGAAAACAAAGGTGCCTCCCCTTCCCTCAGCACAGAATAAATAAGGGAATTATTCTCTGCAGAAATAAAGGAATTAACGCCAACTCCTCCTTTTTGCCACTCTGGGATTTCATGCCTGGCTGCTGCTCCTTCCGGATACTTTAAACTTTTTTTAAATTTGGATTTTAAAACTCTCTTTGCTACTATTTGCTTCCTCAGGAGTTATGTACACAGGATAAGCTGCTCACTCTTTTGCAGAGGCATAAATAGACTGAGGATTTAGAATCTCGTGCTGAAGGAGGTTTTTTTCAAGCCTACCACTCATTTTTGGCTGTCTTGCTGAATTCAACCCAATTTTCCAAACCCCTCTGTGGATTGCAGCACAAAGCTGGACATCTCAGCCGTGTAATTCTGGGCCTCCAAACAGGTGTAAGGGTTGAGGAGCAACTCAGGATTTATATTTCACACCCCTCTTTCTCCTCAGATAAACCCATTCCCTGTTTCTGCCTGCACCACTGCAATTTCTCCCTGCTTTTTCAGGGAGCTGCTGTGTGAAATCCTGACAAAATAACCCAGTTTTGGCTTTTCTTGCCCAGTGCTTTGACCATTCCAAAGGAAAATCCCTCGGCGGGACCTTGCAGGGTCTCAGGGATTTGTTTTATTTATGGGAGCAATTTGTCTCTAATGAGAGTTCTGTCTTCCAGTTCAGGAAGGAGCCAAATGAGCCCAAGGACCTGGATTTCTGCAGTGAGTCAAGAATTGATTTCAAATATTCTTTCAACATCCAAGAATGTTTATTTTTGCAGGAGGATGAGTCAATATCATCAGCTGATGTGCAGGGAAGGGGAAAAGAAAGGGAAAAAGAAGAGTAGGCCCAAATGGCTGAATGGATAATGGACTTTCTGCCTGAGTGATAATGACTTTAAACCTGCTCTGATCCCAGTGGCCAGAATTTATTCCCAGCACAAGGACTGGTTTTTAGGGAAGTTAAACAACATCCATCCCAAGTTCCAGCTCTGTCAGCACCACACGAGCCCAGTTTTGGGCTCTAACCTCACCTTTTCCACACCTGCAGACCCGACAAACCCTCCAAGCCTGCCCTTCCCTCCTCTCTTCTGCTCCTTGTTGAAATTCACCCGCTCTGATGAATTCTGATAGATTTAATTTGTTTGGAATGGAGAGTTCTGGTGTGGGCAGTGCTGGTCACTGAATGAGTTCCTCACCATGCACAAACATCCCCCAGGGTTTAGTTTGAAGTTCATGCTTAAACACCTGGCAGAGTGATGCAGCCAGGTCAAGCAGATGCTGCAATCAGGCCCCTTTTGGGACTCCTGGTGCTCGTCCAGGCGAGAAGGAAACGTTTTGCAGGGCAAGTGGTGAAAGCCCGAGGGTCCTGTCAGGGTTCAGGAGGTTCACCTGGGTTGTTTTCTCTGCTAGAAAAGGGCATTGCTTTCACTGTCCATTGCTCTAATCCACAGCTTACAGCCACAGGAATGGAAGTGGGGGTTGGATGGGGCTGGGGAGATGGACAGAGGTGATCTGCTGTCTTGGAGCTGGGGATTCAAGGGGAAAAGTCAGGAAAGGCCCTGCTTGGTGTTGTCAGAATTCAGTATTTACCAATCCTCTTTATCAGGATTAATAGTCAAACACAGGAGCTGTTCCTGCCTGATCCCTGGTGGATTCTCCTCCCTCCAGCTTGGCGTGGAAACAGTGAAATCAGGGACATTCAGCACCATTTCAGCGTTACAGCACTTTGACCTTTGTAGGGTGTGATGCTTTTAAACACACCCTCCTTATGGCATAAAAATGTCATTTTTGTCCAGCCCGGGGCAGAAACCAAGAGAGACAAAAACCCTGGGAGGTGATCCCAGAGTTTTGGAGCCTGGTTTTCAGCTCAGCTTCCTTTTGTCCTGACATCCAGGTGGAACAAGGGCGTGGAGCTCTCAGTGATGAGCTGGCGCTTTGGGTGCGCTGCATTTAAGACACTGAATTAATTTCTAAGTGATCATTTTGCAGAGAATTTCAATGATCGTGGTAATTTGGTGAAAGGAATGAGGAATCCTGCCCGAAATTCAACAGCCTGGCACCCAGCAGTTGAGAACCTCCTTGTTTGGTTGTGCTTCCAACACGGAGTGAGCAGGAAAAGAAACCTAAGGAAGAATAGTCCCTAAATCTGAGAATAAAAGGGGAAAGGGGATTTATGGGAGGGAAATTACAGAAGATACGTTGGAAATAACCAACTCAGCTGCAATAAAAAAACAAGTGAGGGGAAGGGGTGGAGTCCCTGCAAGCAGAAGCAGAGTTGAGACAGAGCCTTCATGCTCAAGAGCTTCATCAAAGTCAATGGCCAATTATAATGTTGGAACAAATGAGGATAAAATAGTAGATCTTGAAATTGCTCCAAATTTCAGACAGAGGAGCCTGATGCTTTCCATAATTGATTTCAAGGCTCGGATGGGGAATTCTGTGAATTAGAGAAACATCAATTGTGCTGTTTCCTTAATAATTTAGACGAGCTGCTCCTTTGATAACCACGTTCCCAGCAGCTGTGGCAACAACTCTGAGGGCAAGCACAGGCTGAGGGAGAGGCAAGTGCCTGACACCAGGAGGGAAAGGTTGCACTTTTTGCAGGAGTGCTGGGAGGAAATCAAAGGAAATCCAAAGATTTGGAGTCCATTATTTGGTGGAAGGATTTGGGCTGGAAAGTCAGGATTTGGGTGTAACAGCTGAGCTGGAATAGCTGCCCTGACCAACATACAGAGATAACAGAGAAACAACATTCATAAAAATGGAAAAAAATGCTAATTTCAGATTAATGGTTGATTATAATTAATACTATTTTAATACTAAAAATAGGATTTTGGGGAGCAAAATGAATCAATTTAAGGAAAATTAGCAAAAATTAATTTGGGGAGCTGTGTGCAGATGGTTCCTCAATTATTTTATGGCTTCCTGGACCTGCAGGAGACACATGCAGGGATTCAGGATCCAGCTGGATATTGCCAATAATATCCACCTTTTCCTGATGAATCTCAAAGTGTTTCACAACAAAAACTGTGTTGTTTTCCATGTTTAAAAAACAAAGCAAGACAAAAACATGTTGAGGCATGGATTTGATTTTAGCCACAAACATCAAATGTCCCTCCTTGGCCAAATAACACCTACTCCTGATTTGTGGAGTTGCTTTAATTTGTCTCTTAAAGTAGCACAAAAATGACTGGTTTCCCCATAAAGTGATAAATTCAGATGACAACACCCTAAGAATATGTGAGCAGGCGATACCAGGGATGTGGTTAATTGAAATATTGGTGCCAGCAGTTGGATATTTCAAATACTTAGTCCCAAAATAGCCATTTTCTGAGCTGAATTGATTAAAGGCACAGGTTTAAGGCCTACATCTTTACCCCTCTCTTTGCTGTAATTCAGGAGCAGCTGACACACAACCATGTCAAAAAGGATGTCAAAAGAATAGACAGTTATAGATATCCCCAAATTCTGAATATTAGGGAATCAGGTGTCTCATTTCTGGAAGAGCTGGAAACTTTAGGGCCAATTGTGAAATCACAGATTTTTCAGAAATCTTGCTGAACAAAAGTTCAGAATTTGAAGTTTGGGGTGAGTCAGCTGGGGTTCTTATTTTCATTTTTTCTTTTTCAATAAAACAGAAGCTCTGAGAAACAAAGCTAAAAAAAATTGAGTTTTTACCAGACAACATCACAGAATATGAAACCCATCCATACCGAATAAATACGTGGCCAGCAGTCCTAATTGTCCTGGATTTTCCAATAAATTATTTTACAAGTTAACAAAAAAAAAAAAAAATTTAAAAAAAAAAAATCCTTTGGATATCACCCCCTGCAACCCAGCTCAATATCGAGCCACTCGTTGCCATAGCTGCAGCTCAGGAAAACGCATTTTTCTCCCAGATTTATACACAGACACTGCAACAGTGGAGCTCTGGGGAGCGCCACACAAAATCCAGTGGCCCCAGCGGGTGACAAATGCCAGCCCTGGGGACTCATTGGGAGCCCTGGCACAGGGACAGGGTCACTCTGCTTATCCCTGAGTGCACCTTGGGCTGGCCTCTCCTGTGGAATCCTCTGCTCAGGGAAATCCCCCGGGCATTGCCTTGGAGAGACTTTCCCCACCTGGGTGGACAGAAGGGATTTCCCAGTGGTGCTCTGCAGCACTGTTGCCAATCTACATTTTTTTTTTTTTTACGTCCTTGGTCCTTTGTTTCCACACAGAACTCCCAGAGAAGTTTGTTTTTCACAGGAATCCAGCTCAGCCACAGGTTCACAGTTTATTTCTGGTGTTTTGCCCTCCCCCAGGCCAGGAATGATGAGGTTGGAGCAGGAAGGACAAGGAGGAGGCACGGGCAGAAGGAGCCATCAGTCCCTTTAATCCTCATCAGACCCCACTGATCCCCCTTGTTTTCTCCATTTCTTCCCCCCTCCTTTTTAAAAAAATTAATGAGCCATAAGGACAAGGCTGATAATGAGCTGTTTATTGGCAGGATCATGGGTTGAGGGCGGAATCTGTTGGTGTTGTTAAAGAAAAACATTTCTATTCTGGAGCATCATAAAATGTTGGGCCTCAACAACACCTTTTGTGTGGTCAGGGATGGATTTATTAACAAGCTGTGCTCCTGGACCTTGTCTGGATCTTCTTAACAACAGGTTGATTTATTTAGGCTTAGGCTTGGTTCAGTTTCAGCCCTGCTTTGTGCTTTATTTCTGGGGAAGCTCAGAAAAAAACAGTGCATGTTGTTCCCAGGAGCTGGGGATTTCTGATTTAACTCTTCACCAACTCCTGACTTTTGTTGGGGATTAATTTCTGTTTATAATAAACATGTCATCACTTAAGTGGATGAAAGAGTTACTGCTGGCATTAAGCTCCAGGAATCGAGGGTAAGGGTGAGAATAACCTCAATTGAGCTCAGAAATGACAAATTAAGAACCACTATTAGCAAAGAGAACTCTTAACGTCTGCGTGGCAGCTCGTATTGAAATTGTGATGCAAATCTGGTGGTAGAATCCAGCACAATGTTATTTATGTAAAGAAACAGAGCTCGCTTTCATCTGCACAGGAGGGGTGAAATTGTTTTCCTCCATCGTTTCTGAATTTCTCTGTGCCCAGCTCCTGTGGGTGTCACAGTTTGCAGGAGGACACTCGAGCCAGCTCTTTGCTCTCCTGTCACAGCTCTGACGTGAGATTTACACCACTGCTGCCTGGCAGCCCCTCAGCTGGCTGAATAAACACCTGGCAAAATCCAGGAAAGTTACAGAATAAAGAAATTTCCTTCCATAAGGGTGAAATCCTGCAAGATTTAAAGGATGGAACATTTCAGAGCGGGACGCTCGGAGACAGATGCCCACGGGAGGCTTTGGGGCAGCTCCTCCTTTAGTCCAGGCAGTGCTGGGATTGTGCCACATCCTCAGAGTTCCAGGAGGATTTTTCAAAAGCATATTTGAACAAAATAATAGCGTGCCTTGCAGTGTGTTAATTTAATGCCAGCCTTTTCGTTTCTGCTGTGAGTGGAAGCTGTCGGTGTTATCTGCTGGGTGCTCGGGAGGAAGGGAGAGTAGAATCTTTAATATCTCTCAGCTCCACTCTCCCAAACTCCAAACCTGCTGCAACTCTGCAGTGACACAGAAAGGAGCTGCTTTCATTAGCCTCTCCTATTGTCATAACCAAGTGCTGCTGATTCACGAGCATAATTACATTGTTCTTCCAGCCTTTTGTGTGTCAGGGAGAGAACAGAGAGCAGAGCTGCTCCTGGAAACGCCTGGAATAACCTCCCTGCTGGCTCCATGCTCCAGGGGCTGCTCTGCATTGTCTGCCTGTCCCCTGGGGACAAGGTGGCACCTCCCAGGGCACAGGGCATGTGCTGGCTGATCCCTGTGGTCGCAGCCAGGTAATAATTAGCACTGATTCCATGACTGCAGAAGGCTGAACCATTGCTTTATTCTACTATTATTTTATTTTTATTTTATTTTATTTATTGTCATTATTTTATTATTATTATTCTATTATTTTATGCTATATTCTACTATATTCTTAATAAACCCGTAACCCTTCCTGACCCTCCAGTACAGCTCTGACCCCATTGGCCAATCAATCCAAACACCATCCAGTGTCCAATCAAGAAACCACCCCTTGGCAAACAAATCTCCAGAACACATTCCACATGTGCCCAACAACAGCTGCAGCAAGTGGAGATAAGAATTAACTCTTTTCTCTGAGCTTTCTCACAGCTTCCCCAGGAAAATGCCTGGGAAAGTCTGTGCCTGCTCTCTGTGGGCAGAGAGCTGCTGCCACAGATGCCATCTCACCCCTGGATAAAACTTCTTCCCTGCAGCACCACCCTCAGTTTTCCCATTCCAGAAGGAGCAGAGCGTGGCTGGTCCATGTTGGGAGCAGGTTGGGGACTTTTCCAAGCCAGAGCAAACAAAGCACCAGCAGATTTAGGGGCCAGCAAGTGCAAATCTTGTATTTGATTGAATTCTGCCAGTCTGCACGTTACCTCCAGCTGCATTCACATCCTGGGAGCAACAGAGGTTGGAGGGATGTGACTCGAAGACAGCTGAGCAGAACTGATTTTGGAAGCTGTTTGCTCTCCTCTGGATGTCCCAGCAAAGGGGATGCAGAGCATCCACGGGAACTGCTGGAGGCAAAAGCAGAAAAGAGATAAAGGGTAAAGAAAAAAAATGTGTGTTTTTTTAAGGGACTTTCCTGATGGAGGGAATGCCAAGACCACTCACTCCTGAGTCCCTGATACAGAGCAGCTCTTTGCCTCTTTGCCTTCTGCCTTAAAATTCACAGAATTCACAGAATGACTGGAAGAGACCATGAAACACACGCCATGCATTTTCAGAAGGCATGAAAGCGCCTTTATTACAAAACTTTGTGGTTTTTATAAGCAACATCGTTCACCCAGAACCTGATTGGTCCTTAGTAACACCTGTCCCCCAACTGGCTAATTAAGAAGACACCTTTTGGTAAACATCTTATGAGAAAACAACTGTTCAAAACACCAGCTGCAAGATTGTTTGAATTCTTTCTCTCAGCCTCCTCAAAACTCCCCAGAACAATTCCTGGGGAAGTTTATCTGGCTTGCTCTGGCTTCACAGAACAGAGCTCTGGGAATTCCAGCAGGTGGAAACATGGACAGGACTCTGTGAATTCCAGAAGGTGGAAACATGGACAGGACTCTGTGAATTCCAGAAGGTGGAAACATGGACAGGGCTCTGTGAATTCCAGGAGGCTGCAAGCACAGAGCTCTGTGAATTCCAGGAGGCTGCAAGCACAGAGCTCTGTGAATTCCAGGAGGCTGCAAGCACAGAGCTCTGTGAATTCCAGGAGGCTGCAAACACAGAGCTCTATGAATTCCAGCAGGTGGAAGCATGGACAGAGCTCTGGGAATTCCAGAAAGTGCAAACATGGACAGAGCTCTGGGAATTCCAGGAGGTGGAAACATGGACAGAGCTCTGGGAATTCCAGAATACTGGAAACATGGACAGAGCTCTGTTTCCCTCTGGATTCCAGGAGGCTGCAAACACAGAGCTCTGGGAATTCCAGAAGGTGGAAACATGGACAGAGCTCTGGGAATTCCAGGAGGCTGGAAGCAGGGACAGAGCTCTGGGAATTCCAGGAGGCTGGAAGCAGGGACAGAGCTCTGGGAATTCCAGGAGGCTGGAAGCAGGGACAGAGCTCTGGGAATTCCAGGAGGCTGGAAGCAGGGACAGAGCTCTGGGAATTCCAGGAGGCTGGAAGCAGGGACAGAGCTCTGGGAATTCCAGGAGGCTGGAAGCAGGGACAGAGCTCTGGGAATTCCAGGAGGCTGGAAGCAGGGACAGAGCTCTGGGAATTCCAGGAGGCTGGAAGCAGGGACAGAGCTCTGTGAATTCCAGAAAGTGGAAACATGGACAGAGCTCTGTGAATTCCAGGAGGCTGCAAACATGGACAGAGCTCTGGGAATTCCAGGAGGCTGCAAACATGGACAGAGCTCTGGGAATTCCAGGAGGCTGGAAGCAGGGACAGAGCTCTGTGAATTCCAGGAGGTGGAAACATGGACAGAGCTCTGGGAATTCCAGGAGGCTGCAAACATGGACAGAGCTCTGGGAATTCCAGGAGGCTGCAAACATGGACAGAGCTCTGTGAATTCCAGGAGGCTGGAAGCAGGGACAGAGCTCTGTGAATTCCAGGAGGTGGAAGCACGGGCAGCCCGTGGTTTCCAGTCCCCAGCGTGCTCCACTGGAGCTGAACAGGGATGGAGGTCACTGGATCACACGCCCTCATTAGCAGCAGCTGCTGGTGCCAAAGGCCGGGGCACGAGGCCTCTCCTGGAAATGCTGGGTCTTAACATTGGCAATCACATAAATAATTCAAGTGTTGGCACGGCTGGACCTCAGCTAAATGTTAACAGCAGAGTTCAGCCCTGGAACTGAGCTTCCTCAGCCCTGCAATTGGGACACTAAGCCCTGGAATAGAGGATTTCAGCCCCAGAATTGAGGATTTTAGCCCTAGAATTGAGCTCCTGAGCTCTGGAATTGAATATTTCAGCCCTGGGATTGAGCCCCTCGCCTGGAATTGAGCCCCTCAGCCCTGGAATCAAGTCCTTCAGACCTGGAATTGAATATTTCAACCCTAGCATTGAACTGAGCCCCTCAGCCCTGGGATTGAGCCCCTCAACCCTGGATTTATTTCAACCCCAGCACTGAACCCCTCAGCCCTGGATTGAGCCCCTCTTTAATCTCTAGGCCATCCCAATTCTGTGTTTATTATCCCAATGCAGATTCCTAGCATATCTAGATTGCACAGGCAATATTTGCCCTCAAAAACCTGAAAAGTCGCCGAAATCAGATGTGCAAATCAGATTTTCTTCCTGCTTTGCCACTCCTGCTCAACTGGTGGTACCAGGGGCCTGGTGGGGGAAGGATATTGGAGAGTTATCACCCACCACATAGGGCTGTGACTGTGATAAGCAAAGGTTTATGTTATAATCTTCCAGATTCCAAATAAATTCCCAGGTTCCAGCGAATTTCTCCCAGCTGGGTCAGCTCAGGGGTGGGGTTGAGCTGAACATGCAAATATTTTGCAGCTCTGCCTGTGCTGGGGTTGCCTTTTGGAATTTGTCTGTCCAAACAGTGATTCTGCACATTGAAGGTGCTTTTGCTCCGTGGTATTTAAGCCTCTGAGGTAAAGGGGATAAAAATTCAACTGCTTATCCCTGCAGTGCCTTGTCAAAGTAGAAGTCGTGCATCTGGCTGATTACAAGCCTTTTTTCTTGCTGTAAAAAAACTGCAGTGCTTTCCCTCAACTTTTCACACAGCAGTGGTTGATATTCTTCAGCATCTTTCAGCTTCAGCTCCTGTTTGTTCAGTGAGGGCCAAAATCTGTGCATGCAACTGCTGGAAAATGTCCTTTTCTGTTGTATCCGTCCTTAATTCTGCCCTGCTGCATTTCCCCTGATTTCTGTGTGTGTGAGGGGGAGAAATGCAGCTTCCCTGTGGATTTACTTGTGGGAATCCTTAAAATCAGAGGGTTTTGGGAAAGCTGCAAAAGGCAGGCCTCAGAAACAGCAGAACTGTGATTAGAGCTAAGCAGTAGCCATAAGATTTGTCAGCAGAAAAGTTATATAAGAAGTAGAAAGTAAGGACAAATAGAACAATGGTCTGTATTAATGCTTGTCTAGAATAACTCCCTAAGCTGCAGAAAAGAATATCTAGCAAGACATTAGGAAGTTCTAAGGTTAATAATGGAGCTCTGTGCATTGGGTTTTAATGCTTACAAGCAGGTATTGTATTCAAAATAAGCAAGCATTGTTTTAACTAAAGGTACGTGTGCTTATAGTGGTTGGATAAAACTACTGTCAATATGATTTTGCTTTGTGTGATTGGTCAAAAAACTTGTAAAGTGAGTTGAGTTCTTTGTGTGCAGCCGGGGATGTGAGCTGCTGGCATCTTCCCATTGTCATAACCATGTAATGAGGCTGATGCTGGAAAATAAAACAGCTTGAGACGCGTTCCTCAGCAGTCCCGTCCCGTTCGTGATTTGTTGTGAGAAACTTTGACCCTTCCTGGCAGGGCAGAATGATGCTCTGACTCCATGTGATCAGAAGGCTATTTTATTATTTTATGATACTATATTACCTTAAAGAAAACTATACTAAACTATATTAAGGAATAGAGAAAGATATTTATAGAAGGTTAGAAAGATAATAATGAAAAACTCGTGACTCTTTCCAGAGTCCTGACACAGCTTCTGTGACCATTGGTCAGGGATTGAAAACAACTCCCACCAGAGCCCAATCAAGGCTCATCAATTCAGGTAAACAATCCCTAACACATCCCACATGAGCAAAACACAGGAGAAGCCAATGAGATCAGGATTATTTTTCCATCTCTGGGCCTTTCTCTGCCTTTTCAGCTTCTCAGGATAAAAATCCTGAGCAAAGGAATTATATTTAGTGAAATATAAACACTACAGTGATTTGTACATAAACTCTTGGCCAGCAATATTAGTGACAGGCAGGGGCTGCTGGAGGGGTTTGCAGCTCCCCCCTCCAGGTTCCTCCTCCCTCCAGGGTGGCATCGATGCTTCTGAAACCACCTGAGTGAAATCTGAGGTGATTCAGCAACTGCTGCACGTGGAGTTGAGCTGTACTCCGGGTTGGGAATTACTACATCCCTCCTACTCCTGAAGCCGAGCCGCAGGTAGTTTGGAAAATAACCATTAGTGCTCGTATTCATCTAGATCTACATTTATCTCTAATAAAACCCTTTCATGAGGGGCCAAGTGCTTTTTCCCCAAGACTTTGTTCTCCAGAACCTGCTTGCACAAATCAACACAATGCCCCAAACATGCTGCAAACACAAATGAGATTGATATGAAAGAGTTCAGTGAGCAGCACTTGGAATGGGGTCCATAATGGGCTTTTTAATTAAATGAATATAGTCATTTCATCAAGGCAGTTCTCATTACTGGGCCAATATTGAGCTGACCATTTCCTCCTAATTGCGTTGTGTTTTTCTGTAAGAGGCTCTGCTTTGGGGTTGATTTGAATGGATTGATATGTGATTGTGTCCTGACACCTGGTGCACATAGAAAAGGTGAAGCAGCTCTGCTTTCTAAATGGAGCTGTTTGTTAAATATTCCGTGGAACACGGGAGAGTTATTTACTGTAGCCTGGCCTGGCTGGCCATGTCCACATTGCCCTGCTGCAGTGTTTATATAATTCCAGATATTTGCATTTCTTTGCCCAGCTGAGTGAATTTTATTAAATCCATTGTCTTCCCACTTGAAAGATGAGATCTGTTCTCTGGTGCATGTGGGAGACTTCAAGGGAATGTGGATTTCTTACNTATTAAATCCATTGTCTTCCCACTTGGAAGACGAGATCTGTTCTCTCAGAACTCAGAAAAAAATTTCCTTCTTCCCCCACTTTTCCACGTATTTTATATAGGAGTTGTATCTTTTCTTTTACTGATTTAACAGAATCATCATTCTGTCCTCAGAAAATTGTATTTCCTTCTTTTCCAGAGTCCTTCTGTCCTATTTTTTAATGCTCAAAGAGAAATACTGATTATCCTTGGATCAAACCTGGGAAAAAGCCAAGGAGTGACCTGAAAAAGAGGGTAAACTCTTGGGAGACTGGGAATGTTCGAGGAACTCTGACTTCAGCACCCCAAAGTCTAACAGTAATAATATTAATATTAATATTAATATTAATAATAATAATAATAATAATAATAATAATAATAATGTCAAATAACTAATAATTCTGAGTTATTTAACTCATAAGTTATTTAAGTCATTACTGTAACTCATAAGTCAAATTCAACAATAATAAGTCAAATAACTGATAATTCTGAGTTTCCTCCTGCAGGCCCTGCCCTTTCACAGGGAAATTAAATAATTCTGTCCCATTCCATCTTCTTTGGTGCTCCTGCTTTAATGGGGAAGCTCACTTTGGAGATTCAGTGGGAGCAG